>APFE030379597.1:209305-261683 GCA_000404065.3 Pinus taeda
TTTATAGAAAATTTCACTAAAATAGCATCCCCACTCTTCAAATTACTCACCAAGGATTGTGAATTCAATTGGAATCTTCATTGCCAGTTAGCATTTGAGACTTTAAAAGCAAAAAATTTCTAAAGCACCCATCTTGAGAGGTCCAAATTGGAAACTACCTTTTCACATTTCAACAGATGCTTCAGATACAACTCTGGGAGCTGTATTAGGAAAAAAATATTTGATTCCCTATGCCATCTACTATACAAGTAAGAATTTGACTCCCACCGAGTTAAATTATATTGTAATTGAAAAGGAATTTTTAGTTGTTGTTCATGTTATCAATAAGTTCAGACATTATATAACAGGTTATGAGACCTTTGCTCATACAAACCACTCTGCAAATAGATACTTAATGAATAAACCTATTACTAATGGCAAAGTTACAAGATGGCTATTACTCTTGCAAGAATTCAACATTAGTGTGTTAGATAGACCTGGAAAACAAAACACAGTTGCTGATTTCTTGTCCAGAATTCAAAATATCAAAGATGACACTCCGGTTGAAGATAAGTTTCCTAATGAATTTTTTTTGCAGTAACTACTCAGACCCCTTGGTTTGCAGATACTGCCAATTACTTAGTCTTAGGGAAATTTCCTTCACATTTGTTTCCTAGAGAGAAAAGAAAAATCATTCAAATAAGTGCAAGATACTCATGGATCACTAAAGCATGTCATGATGAACCTTGTGGTGGACACTTTGCTGACAAGAGGACAACCTATAAAATCCTTTCTTTAGGATATTATTGGCCATCCATCTTTAGAGATGCCAAAGAATATGTCAAGAGGTGTGACAGTTGCCAAAGGGTAGGAAAACCTGCTTCTTCAAATGACATGCCACTACAAATTCAGGTACTCAATGAACCTTTTGAAAAATGGACCTTGGATTTTGTTGGACCAATTAATCCCCCATCTAAGAAAAAGAAGTATATATTGGTATGCACTGATTATGTCACTAAATGGGTAGAGGCTAAAGCACTACCTTTTGCTAATGAAAAATATGTAGTTAATTTTCTTTTTGAGGACATCTTCACTCGTTTTGGTGTTCCAAGAGAAATTGTGACAAATCAAGGATCTCAATTTACATCTAAAATGGTGAAAAGTATTGTGGAAGATTACAAGATCAAACATAGGAAATCTACCCCCTATCATCGACAAGAAAATGGTCAAGTTGAATCTACCAATAAGGTGATTGAAGGAATTCTCACTAAGACTGTGCATCTACATAGAATATATTGAGCAGAAAGGCTTCCTGAAGCCTTATGGGCCTATAGAACTACATGGAGGAACACGGCGGGACATACACCCTATGAGCTTTTTTATGGGTAACAAGTCATGTTCCCTATAGAGTTTCAAATCAAAACCTTCAAGATGGCAGTCCAATTGGGACTAGATTTATTAGAGGCACAGAAACATATATTGGAGCAACTCAATGAGCTTGAGGAAATCAGGCAAGATGCAGTTTAAAGAACCAGTATAGTCCAACAGCAAAAGGCTAAATGGCATGATAAATATATCAAGGAGAAGAAGTATCAAGCAAGAGATTGGGCACTTTTGTTCGATTTAAAATTCAAAGATTTTCAAGGGAAGTTTCAGATCCATTGGCTTGGGCCATATGAGATTGAAGAAGTCTTTAATAATGGAGCAGTAAGGATAAGTACAATAGATGAAATAAAAATACCTCTTCTTGTGAATGGTCATCGGTTGAAGATATATCAGAAGCCAATTTCAAGAGAGTTTATTAAGATTTTCCAAAAAAACTCTGAAATGAAGCTAGTGTAGAAGAATTCTTCTTCTCCACTAACTTAGCCTTTATTTTTCCTGAAAAAAAATAATCATAAAAAATAATAATAATAATAATAATAAATATAAAATAAAAATAATAAATAATAATAATAAATATATAAATTGTTTATAAGTTTGAAAACCAATCATTGATTGGCATACTTATACAGAAAATACAGGGTGAAAATCAAAGATTTTTGACGTCCTATACTTTCCATTTCCTTTCTGTAATAAGTAGTGACAAAAACCTACATTCATTTACAGTTCAGAGTCTGCAAATTCATAGTCTCATTCCATCTCATTTTGTTTTCATTTTATTTTACAGTTCCATTTCATCTCACTCTCATATTTCATTCATTTTATTTTTACAGTTTTTCTCCATCTCACCCTATTTTCAATTTTATTTTACATTTCATTCCATTTCACTGTCATAACCCATTTCCATTTCATTTTTAAACTCATATTCCATAGCCATACTTCACTTTTCCTTATTTTCATATTCTGCAGTTGATTCCATTCTACAGCTAATTTGATTCTGTAACTACAACTTATTTATCAGGTTTGGCACATTTGTACAACTCACAAATAAATAATGAATGCAGGAAACTGAAGAATTTGGTTTTGGAGACCAAACATGCTAAAAGGTACCTACGGATCAACACCAAAAGAATTATCAAACAAAAAGGTTAAGTTTTAAAGGAAAAATGCAAAATTTATTTCAAACAACAAGTTAAAAACATAATGCATGTATAATATGGATAATTATATGTTTCCTTAACGAATCATCATTTGATTTGACTACCACTTCATCATACCACATCTCCGCCACATACTCTATACTCTATACCTAACGTTCCATAGTAAATTCATCATACCACATCTCCGCCACATCCTCCATACTATGTACCTAACGTTCCCTAATAACTCCATCTGTTAATAGTCATGGCTACGATGTGACCAACTTGTCCACGTCTCTCCAAACCCTCACCATCTACTTATTCCATGCAAACCCGTAGTTCTTTTTCACCATACTTGCAGTCAATCCATTTCATAGACCATGAGAGTAATTATGAAGGTTAAGAAATTTTGCGAAACAAAAACCATGGGACTCATTGTCAGGACAGAGCCAGTAGGAGAAAAATGTATGGAAGGATATCCACAACTCAAAGAAATGCTGCAGAAAGCTAGATGACTCAACTTCATTGAAAAATTTGATGGTTTTCATAAAGAGATCACAAAATATTTTGCTAGACACTTTGATGGTATAGAAGTAGAAATTGGAGACATTAAGTTTGCAGTAACATAATCCTTCATAATAGAGGCTACAAAACTCCCAAGACATGGTGAAAGATGGTTCAAAAACAAGGAATTCCACAGTAAATCATGGAAAGTAATCCTCAGAAACCCAAGTATGGATGTCTCTGTGTTTAGAAAAGGAATTCATATTTCAGCTCTTAAAAGTAAATGGAGAAGCACGCTTTTGATATTACAAAAATTTATCACCTGTGAGGGGAGATTCGGATGCATGTATATCTACCATATATGTTTATTGATGAATTTTCTAAAAAATGGAGAAATCAATCTTCCTTTCTTCCTGCTAAAAAGTTTAAGAATGATGGCTTCAAATATACAGAAGAAAATAGAATTCACAGACACAACCATGTACCATCATGGGTTGGTAAAGATATTGATTGAGTTTCATTTGAAAAGCATAGGAGATACCTTGGAAAATTTCCTGATAAGAAACCATTTCCAAGAGGCACTAGAGTCACCTGAAGAAGGTAATGTCAGAAGGAGTAGGAGAAAGAAGACTGGTATAACCATTCAAAGCAAACTTGAGTCCTCAACGCAGAAAAATGATGAAGAGCTAATCTCTGAAAAAAATTGACAGAGATCAGGAAGCAAATCAAGAAAAAAGGGAAGATGAAAAAGAAAGTTGGTGAAACTACCGAAAACAAACCTGAATCTTCATTACTGAAAGATGATGAAAAATTAATCTCTGAAGAATTGACAGAGATTAGGAAACAAATCAAGAGAAAAGAAAAGATAAGAAAGGAGAAAAAGGGTACAAAGGAGGAGAATGTAAGTCCTCTACGACTTAGAAGGAGCTTTAGACTTCGAGGTATGGCAAAGAAGACATCATCAAAGGGGACGGAGTTCATAAATTTAGAAGAAGAAACCCCTGTACCATCTCTTGATAACATTCCCTCTACACACAATCCTCAAAATTCTCCTGAACATTATTTCGAAGGCAGCCCTAGCAGAATATCTCTCGGAATATACCCAGTGCAGCAACAAATATATGACTATATAAAATCACTAGAGAAGAAAAGTGCCTCAATTGATCCATAACCCTCTGTCAATCCACAAGAACCTCTAATTGACTCTCTCAAATAGGAAATCTATGAATTAGAGATATTGAACAGACATATCAAGAAGGAAAATGAAACCTTGAGGGAACAAAATAAATTAGACAAGGCTATTCGTGATAATACCATTCTGCATCTAGGATTGTGGCATAAGAAAAATAGGAAGTTGAAGAGGAAGAATAGAAGTCTGAACATAATAGTCATCAACCTTAAATATAGGCTGGTACTACATTCCAGTTTCAATGCCAGGGTTCTATGCACTCAATACCCCCAACAGGCAATCCTCTCATGAAGAAACCCAGAATGGCGGTCACTTCAAAGAAGAGCAGAAAAAGAAAATTGGATGTACTAGTAGAAGTGTCTGAGCAAATGCAATAGGAAAGAAGAATTCACATTTTTGGCAAATTTCATGAGGACATGCAATGATTTTTCAGTGGGGGTATGTTGAACCTCAAAATTACCCTCTCCTTGACAGCTTTTCTCACCTTTTTCCCTTACTTTTCCATAAGATTACAGATCCCAATCAATGATAAATGATAGGTTTTGTCTTAAGGAAGGCATTAAATGATTGACATGTTATATTTTTATGTTTTTTCTATTTGAATAATTTTTTGCAAATTAACTACAGAATGCAGCCTATTCTGCAGCTAATTGTGTATTTCGTAGCTACTTCCATAGTCTTGCAAGCTCCAGGTGTCAAATAAAGAATATGGCCACATGGGCATCTCTAGAATCGTCTCCACATGGATTCTATCATATTCAATCAGCCCAGATCGACAAGAAAGCAAGCTCAAGATCGTAGTCAAAGGCGGAGACAAACATATGATACCCAGAAGCAGTGGGATGCTTCATCTGCTCTTTCGTGGTTAATCAATAAATCTAACAGTTCTGTTGCAAGCATTAACTCGGATCAGCCACCTGTGTTAATGGTTATGTTGCAAACATCTTGCTCAAATATAAGCCATCTGTAGCTGATCAGACGTTTACACAGTGCTGTTGTAATACGTATGAGCCACCTGTAGCTAGTTTTCCTCAAAGACAGTTATGATTATTTCCTTTTAAATACTAGTTTTATAGAACTGGGGGGGGTTCAAATAATTTTATGTATTAAGTTCATACTTTCAACTCTGTAGTTTGGACTTCATTCTTTTCTATAATATAAATCGTGTGTTGACCAATGATCATTTAAGAGAGTATTTTTTAACTAGTTAGCAGCTCAACCAAGTCAGTTGCAGAGGGCCCCTGCACTGAAGGAGGTTTTCTTTCCATTCGTTTTCTATTTAGTTTTAATTTCATTACTTTGCTTTTAGCAATTTTTCTAACTTAGGTTGATTTATTTTAGTTTTGATCAATAGCATAATGTTAAAACTCAATTGTGCAGTCTTGTTCTTCCAACACATTTCATGAAAGGAAACGATTTTGTTTCTAAACAGAGTAAGGTTGAAGTAATAAGAATGCACTGTTGTCTAGCTTACTCATTGTTTTGTTATTTATTTCCTAGGACAAATTTGTCAATCCACTGTGTTAATGAATGTTTTTGAACACCATTTCAAGTTGATACTCATCCTAAACTAAATGGTTAAACATTCACTTCACACAATGGTTGAAATCAATTAGTTATCTTCTGCATGTTTCATTTAGTTCTCTAGATCATAAAGTACAGAAAGTTACTTTTATCCCATCTCAAGAAGGTTATCTTTCAACACTGAAGGCTAGAGTAACTAGAAGTACTTCAGTTGATTTCATTCTCTGTATTTATTTCAACATGCATTACAACTTCACCCTTAATTTTAAGAAATAGATTCATGACTTAGAATTAATGATGAGATAGGATAGATGCTCTGTTTTTCCTTTCCTTAAATTAGATTTTGACTAGCTTCAGCTCTTGGTTCACCTTTAGGAAGTTAGATTAACTTAGGAACATTTTTTTCTTTTAAAAAAAATTCATTAGATTCACTTAAGTTTCTCATAGTTCAGATTGTACATCATTAGGAATCAAAGAACAAAAACTCCCAAAACAATATAAAATACAAAACAACGAAGTAAGAAAGGTTAACTAAGCACATATAGTGCACTATACTTCATCAGCTTACAAACCTCGGTTGATAATTTATGCAAGCAATTTAGGACACTAAATTGACTAAACACAGACAGAGGGTTGCAGTAAACTCAGGTATTGTGTGCCTCGGTGGGCCTAGGAATCCTCGACCGGTGAATGGTGATATGTACAGTAAAGCTTAAAGGTGGGTGCTCTCCATCAGGCCTAGGAATCTAGGGATGGGATATACAGTAAACCTTGGTGGGTGGAGTACCAGTTAGGGCCTAGTGATCTAGTGTGGATTGCAGTGAATCCTAGAGACTAAGAGACATGAAAATTTCTCACGGTGTAGGTGGAGAAATCTAGTGGCATCAATGCTTGTTTATGGCCTAATGATTTTGTGGGGATTGCGGTAAAGCCTTGTATTTTATGCTTATTGTTTATGGCCTAGTGATCTGATGGGGATTGCAGTAAAGCTTGGTTCTATTGATGAGGGTGAGGTGCTTTAGCCTCGGGAATCCCTGGTTGATTTTGTTGGTTTTGAGTCCCACATTCATGCTTGGAATATGGCACGGGGGTGATTAGATGAAGAGAGATTTGGTTCAGCCAATCTATGGTCAGGTGGTTTGCGGAAGTCCCAAACCTGGTTGACTTTTGCATTCAATAATAAGAGTTCCTCTCCTTGGTATTTTATGAGTAAATGTATTGGTTCATATGTGACATTTCTGGTTGTTGTATCGTTGTTTCTTCTGTTTTTTATATATTGGTTATGAGTATGTTTTATGATAATGATGACGTATGCCTCTCATCTTTTTTTTATTTGTAAATGAATGAGCAATGAATATATGACCAAATAGCTGATAATGTAGTTAATGTGATAAGGCATCAATGCTTATTAGCGATTCTCATATAAGTATGAGAGCCCTATGCTCAGATATGTTATTATGACCTATAGATTGCAAATTCGTGACATGTTTGACGAAATTCCTGTCATGGCTAGTGGGGTTCTAGTCAAGTCATTGTTAAAATATTTGCATTCGTGTCATTATCTCTATGTTACTTTTCATTCCTGAAGGTTTCATGGAGTTTTGGGCAGTGACCTGAGTCCTGGCCCTAAAAAGGTGGCACAGAATCTAGGGTTGTAATATCAGAACTAGCTGAAAAATAACACATCGCTTGCATGTCCATGCTATGAGAGTGACTGGAGGGCTCCAGTTGCATGCATTCCCATGTCATGGGAATGAATGAGGCTCTAGGGTAGTGAAGTGTCAAGTTGTCTCAAGGGTTGATCACTTGGAAGGCTTGGTTGGCTCCGTTAGGTTCTATGACATGTGCAGAAGGTCAAATTGGTTGTGCTGTGTTGGTTCCACTTCCTTAGCCATACATGGGGATTTGAATCAGATTGTATTAGCCTCTCGTCACATGTTTACCCTAGCAAACCGTTAACTTTGGTAAATGTGGGAGGAGAGTGTTACGGAGTAGTATCAGAGCATGGTTCAACACTTGGACTGGATGGGAGGAATGTGTTTATCATGCATACATGTCAGTTGCATATGTGTTCTTTATGTTGTGGACTATGTGCTTGTTGTGTATGCATGGTGGTGGTAATTGTTGTCGTTGTGTCGCCATGTGGAAGTGGATGATGTTGTTTTTGGGATTTGTTTGTCGCGAATGCATGTGAGTTGTATATGCATTTGTTATGCATGTCGATGTCTATATGTTGTTATGCATTCATTGTCATGGTTATAATGGTTATGCATGTATAGTAGGTCAAAGATGCATTGTGAGGTCATTGTATGCAATTAGGTCATCGTGATGCTATTGGTGTGTTATGATGCTAATGTGTTGGCTGAGATAGAGCAAGAGATGCAGATCATCAAAGCGAGGTTGTAGCACTAGACTTCGGGGTAAGAGTAAATAGTCATATAGGTTTGTATATTTGGTATGCAGGTATGTTGATTAATGGTTGTTATAAGCATTAAGGTTACTTATATGCTTGTGATTCCATTATTATTGTGGTTACATGTGTGATAAATGTTAGTTGATCAATGAGATTATATGTACATGTGTCAATTAGTCATGAAGGATAGTAACTTGTTATATGCATTGAGGTCATATGCATGATAGTTATGGTCATTGTACTTAGGATCTTGATGTTATATGTAGCATGTTAATTTGGCTTGGCATATGCAGATGGTTGGGGTTATGACATTCAAGTATGAGTCGACATATTTGTGCTATTGTGTTGTATTTTTCTAGAATGGTTGTGTAGATGTGATTTTTATGCGTGAATGACAATTGTTTATGATGTGAACATGTTAGCTAGTTACTATTATGTATATCATGACCTTATTTATGTTTGAGTTGATATGTTGTGAAGTTATATTGTGCTAATCTAGATTGATTGTGCAAACAAAATAGCCTTCCCTGAGATACATTAAGGTATGAGTTTGCTTATGTCGTAATCTTGGTGCTTGATTGTTTGATTATGTCGTTTATTTGTTGTTTGGGTGTTTGATTATGTCATCTAGTTGATTTATATAACATGGTACGTTTACAGTCCGTCTGAATGTTTGATTAAATTGCATGATATGAGTATGTGTCTGTAAGATTGCATTAAGAAATGATATTGTTTTAATATGGTTGTACTAACACATATATGTTGAGACAGTTGATATGTACTTGAGTGTAAGTAGGTGATAGTTGTAGCTTTATGTATTATGATTGATGAATGTGAGTTGATTGTTGAGTATGACATAGTTGTTAGACTTGGTAAAGGTTGATTTCAAATTCATAAACATGATGCCTTGATTTGTGGAACATGTAACTAACATGTGTGAACATTTGCAGGGAAACTTGCTTGATATTAGCATGACAAGGTAATAGTTGAATTGTTTATATACCTAACAACGGAGTGATGTGACAGTTCATAGTAAGACTTGATCGCAACAAGGTAAAAAGGTAAAAGAAGGGAATTGGGTGAGGATTCCTTTGGCTACATTTGGAAACCACAATTGCAAATGAATGAATGCTTTGAATACAGGAAGTTGTCTTTACCTAGATTTTGTCTAACATTATGTGGATATGTGTTATATTCCTAAACATGTATCTGGCAGATATATTAGCTAGTTTCTAGTTATAATTGGGTGTGTCAAGAGAATTGGAATCCCTTTAGGAATGATATATGTAAGAGTACAATGTGGTAATGTGCTTGGCACAGCGAGGTAAGATAACTAATATATTGTGTTGTTTACTTATGCACTAACAACTGTGTGTTTATGGAAGTATGATGTTGGGGATTGCATGGAAAAAAAGATATATTTTTATGTTTACTTATGCACTGACAATTGTTTGTTTATGGAAGTATGATGCTGGGGATTGCATGGAAAAAGAGACTGCCATGAAATATTGAAGAAGGCTCCGGTTGAATTTCCCTTGGAGGCATTGGGAATCCATGGGGTTGAGTCATCGTGTTTGCTAGGAGTTTTGTGCCTTCGGTATTTTGTGATTTTCTTGAGCTTGATTTATGGGTTTTGATTGTGTCTAGTGCAAGGCCTTGTCACCTTGTTTGTGATGTCGTATTGCTATTGGTTTTCATGGTTTTCTCTTGTTTGCTTCTTGGTCTTGCATTTTATGTTTTGAGGGTCTTAGGAATTGGTTGGGAACGAGGAAAGTCTATGGAGCTTAGGGAGAGTTGAATGAAACCCAACAGGTGATGCAAGACTCAAATGAAGTTCGGTGCATGAGTAAGGATAGTTGAAGGCAAGAGTATGATAGTGAATTAGATTGGTTGGGTCCATTAATGTAAATGGACGATGGTAGGGTAGTCATGAGAAAGGTAATCAAGTAAGGTGAAGTGTATAGAATTGTGGCATTAGACGCCTTGGCTATGTTGGGAATTGTTGTTTTCAATGTTGTGCATAGTATGCACACATAAAGGGAGTTCTCTTAACCTTGACCTTATGATATCTGGTAATTATGTTGTGATCATGATTATGATAATGTCTATATATGTATATATGCATATATGCATGTATGTATGTCATTGTTTGATGGCATCATGATTGATTTATGTTGATGTTTATATATGCATATATGTATGTATGTATGTATGTCGTTGATTGACAGGGTCGTTAGGATTTTTTTGTGCTAGTGTTCACATGTATATATATACATATAAGCAGTTGTCTAACGGGGTGGTCATCAATCATGATTGTTTCATGTCGATGCTTATATGCATATATATGTATGTATGTAAGTCATTGTCTAACAGGGTCATCGGTAATCATTCTCGTGGAGTAATGATTGCTTATGCACGTGAATGATATGAAGAGGTTCCTGGTTTATGAGGAATCAACTGGGAATAGTAGCCCTGACAGATTTACAAGGTCAGTATCATGTGGATATGAATTGATATTATATGTTTATACTATGCTTATGTTTATGTTATGGACAGGTAATGTTGAGGGATACATCAGCAAAATGGAAGCAGTGTGATCGGTGGCATGCTAGAACATGCATGAATAGTGAAAGGGCCCTAGAAGCAAGGTTGTGTGGTAGATTCAGTGTGTGGTCTATGGATGTACAATATTATTGTTGTGTATATGTTGTACATATCGTACAGAGCGCATGTTGGATATGCAGTGTTGTGTGCATATCGTGCTATGTGCATGTTGGATATGTGGTGCAATGTACATATGGTGCTTTGTGCATGTTGCAAATGTAGTGTTGTGTACATATGGCATGGTTTGCATGTTGTACATATGGTGCTATGTACATGTGGTTTTGTGCATATGATTGTCCATATTTTGTGATTTTCTTGAGCTTGATTTATGGGTTTTGATTGTGTCTAGTGCAAGGCCTTGTCGCCTTGTTTGTGATGTTGTATTGCTATTAGTTTTCATGGTTTTCTCTTGTTTGCTTCTTGGTCTTGCCTTTTATGTTTTGAGGGTGTTAGGAATTGGTTGGGAACGAGGAAATTCAATGGAGCTTAGGGAGAGTTGAATGAAACCCAATAGGTGATGCAAGACTCAAACAAAGCTCGATGCATGAGTAAGGACAGTTGAAGGCAAGAGTATGATAGTGAATTAGATTGGTTGGGTCCATTAGTGTAAATGGATGATGTCAGGATAGTCATGAGAAAGGTAATCAAGTAAGGTAAAGTGTATAGACTTGTGGCATTAGATGCCTTGGCTATGTTGGGAATTGTTGCTCTCAATGTTGTGCATAGTATGCACACATAAAGGGAGTTCTCTTAACCTTGACCTTATGATATCTGGTAATTATGTTGTGATCATGATTATGATAATGTATAGATGTATATATGCATGTATGTATGTCGTTGTTTGACGGCATCATGATTGATTTATGTTGATGTTTATATATGCATATATGTATGTATGTATGTATGACGTTGATTGACAGGGTTGTTAGGATTTTTTTGTACTAGTGTTCACATGTATATATATACATATAAGCAGTTGTCTAACGGGGTGGTCATCGATCATGATTGTTTCATGTCGATGCTTATATGTATATATATGTATGTATGTAAGTCATTGTCTAACAGGGTCATCGGGAATCATTCTCGTGGAGTAATGATTGCTCATGAAGGTGAATGATATGAAGAGGTTCCTGGTTTATGAGGAATCAACTGGGAAGAGTAGCCCTAACATATTTACAAGGTCAGTATCATGTGGATATGAATTGATATTATATGTTTGTACTATGCTTATGTTTATGTTATGGACAGGTAATGTTGAGGGATACATCAGCAAAATGGAAGCAGTGTGATCGGTGGCATGCTAGAACATGCATGAAAAGTGAAAGGGCCCTGGAAGCAAGGTTGTGTGGTAGATTCAGTGTGTGGTCTATGAATGTGAAGTATTACTGTTGTGTATATGTTGCACATATCATACTGAGCACATGTTGGATATGCAATGTTGTGTGCATATCGTGCTACGTACATGTTGGATATGTGGTGCTATGTACATATGGTGCTTTGTGCATGTTGCATATGTAGCGTTGTGTACATATGGCGTGGTTTGCATGTTGTACATATGGTGCTATGTACATGTGGTTTTGTGCGTATGATTGTGTGTATTTTTTAATTTTCTTGAGCTTGATTTATGGGTTTTGATTGTGTCTGGTGCAAGGCCTTGTCACCTTGTTTGTGATGTCGTATTGCTATTAGTTTTCATGGTTTTCTCTTGTTTGCTTCTTGGTCTTGCCTTTTATATTTTGAGGGTCTTATGAATTGGTTGGGAACGAGGAAAGTCAATGGAGCTTAGGGAGAGTTGAATGAAACCCAACAGGTGATGCAAGACTCAAGCTCGGTGCATGAGTAAGGACAGTTGAAGGCAAGAGTATGATAGTGAATTAGATTGGTTGGGTCCATTAGTGTAAATGGACAATGGCAGGATAGTCATGAGAAAGGTAATCAAGTAAGGTAAATGTATAGACTTGTGGCATTAGATGCCTTGGCTATGTTGGGAATTGTTGTGCATAGTATGCACACATAAAGGGAGTTCTCTTAACCTTGACCTTATGATATCTGGTAATTATGTTGTGATCATGATTATGATAATGTCTATATATGTATATATGCATGTATGTATGTTGTTGTTTGACGACATCATGATTGATTTATGTTGATGTTTATATATGCATATATGTATGTATGTATGTATGTATGTATGTATGTATGTATGTATGTTGTTGATTGACAGGGTCGTTAGGATTTTTTTGTACTAGTGTTCACATGTATATATATACATATAAGCAGTTGTCTAATGGGGTGGTCATCGATCATGATTGTTTCATGTCGATGCTTATATGTATATATATCTATGTATGTAAGTCATTGTCTAATAGGGTCATCGAGAATCATTCTTGTGGAGTAATGATTGCTTATGTAGATGAACGATATGAAGAGGTTCCTGGTTTATGAGGAATCAACTGGGAAGAGTAGCCCTAACAGATTTACAAGGTCAGTATCATGTGGATATGAATTGATATTATATGTTTGTACTATGCTTATGTTTATGTTATGGACAGGTAATGTTGAGGGATACATCAGCAAAATGGAAGCAGTGTGATCGGTGGCATGCTAGAACATGCATGAATAGTGAAAGGGCCCTGGAAGCAAGGTTGCATGGTAGATTCAGTGTGTGGTCTATGGATGTGTAGTGTTACTATTGTGTAAATGTTGTACATATCGTACCGAGCGCATGTTGGATATGTAGTGTTGTGTGCATATCGTGCTATGTACATGTTGGATATGTGGTGCAATGTACATATGGTGCTTTGTGCATGTTGCATATGTAGTGTTGTGTACATATGGCGTGGTTTGCATGTTGTACATATGGTGCTATGTACATGTGGTTTTGTGCGTATGATTGTGCATATTTTGTGATTTTCTTGAGCTTGATTTATGGGTTTTGATTGTGTTTGGTGCAAGGCCTTGTCACCTTGTTTGTGATGTTGTATTGCTATTGGTTTTCATGGTTTTCTCTTGTTTGCTTCTTGGTCTTGCCTTTTATGTTTTGAGGGTCTTAGGAATTGGTTGGGAACGAGGAAAGTAAATGGAGCTTAGGGAGAGTTGAATGAAACCCAACAGGTGATGCAAGACTCAAACAAAGCTCGGTGCATGAGTAAGGACAGTTGAAGGCAAGAGTATGATAGTGAATTAGATTGGTTGGGTCCATTAGTGTAAATGGACGATGGCAGGATGGTCATGAAAAAGGTAATCAAGTAAGGTAAAGTGTATAGACTTGTGGCATTAGATGCCTTGGCTATGTTTGGAATTGTTGTTCTCAATGTTGTGCATAGTATGCACACATAAAGGGAGTTCACTTAACCTTGACCTTATGATATCTGGTAATTATGTTGTGATCATGATTATAATAATGTCTATATATTTATATATGCATGTATGTATGTCGTTGTTTGACAGCATCATGATTGATTTATGTTGATGTTTATATATGCATATATGTATGTATGTATGTCGTTGATTGACAGGGTCGTTAGGATTTTTTTGTACTAGTGTTCACATGTATATATATACATATAAGCAGTTGTCTAACGGGGTGGTCATCAATCATGATTGTTTCATGTCGATGCTTATATGTATATATATGTATGTATGTAATTCATTGTCTAACAGGGTCATCGGGAATCATTCTCGTGGAGGAATGATTGCTTATGCAGGTGAATGGTATGAAGAGGTTCCTGGTTTATGAGGAATCAACTAGGAAGAATAGCCCTAACAAATTTACAAGGTCAGTATCATGTGGATATGAATTGATATTATATGTTTGTAATATGCTTATGTTTATGTTATGGACAGGTAATGTTGAGGGATACATCAGCAAAATGGAAGTAGTGTGATCAGTGGCATGCTAGAACATGCATGAATAGTGAAAGGGCCCTGGAAGCAAGGTTGCGTGGTAGATTCAGTGTGTGGTCTATGGATGTGAAGTATTACTGTTGTGTATATGTTGTACATATCGTACTGAGCACATGTTGGATATGCAATGTTGTGTGCATATCGTGTTATGTACATGTTGGATATGTGGTGCTATGTACATATGGTGCTTTGTGCATGTTGCATATGTAGTGTTGTGTACATATGGAGTGGTTTGCATGTTGTACATATGGTGCTATGTACATGCGGTTTTGTGCATATGATTGTACATGTGGTGTCATGTACATGTTGTACATGGGGTGTTGTGTGTAGGTGGTGTTGTGTACATGTCGTGCATGTGGTATTGTGTACATGTGGTGTTGTGTACACGTTGTACATATGGTGTTGTGTACATGTGGTGTTGTGTACACATTGTGCAAGTGGTGCTATGTACATGTAGTGCAGGTGGTGTAGTGTACATATGGTGTTGTGTACATGTTGTGCAGGTAGTGTTGTGTACATGTATATATGGTACTATTGTACATATGGTATTGTTGTACATGTGGTAGTGTGTGCATGTTGTACATGTTGTGTTGTGCACATGTGGTACTGTGTGCATGTTGTACATGTTGTTTTGTGTACATGTGGTACTTTGTATGTGCATTGTGTAGTCATTGAATCATGACATTTGTATTGTGTTGTATCGTACACTAGGTGTAGGTGTATGTGTTGTGTCATACACCAGATTCAGGTGTATGTGTTGTGTTGTACATTGGATGTAGGTGTATGTGTTGTATGTCATGTGTGGGTGTGTGTATTATATGGTGTTGTATGTCATGTGTGGTTGTATGTGTGTGATGTACATTGTATATATGTTTACGTGGTTGAAGTGAAGGCATTGGATGTTTGTTGGGTGTGGAAACAGATCTAGTGTGCATATGGAAAGGATCAATTAAAGGATAAGTATCAGTATTTTATTTCAGCTTTAATTATGCATGTGATCTATGATTCTGATTTATGATGATTATATGTGATCTATAATTTTGATTTATGATGGTTACATGTGATCTATGATTTTGATTATGATGGTTTTGTTTGGTTGTGTTTTGAGCTAACCAGATGTGATATGTACAGGAAAACATGGAATGCCCAATTGGGTGGTTGAAACTGATTGCAAGAATTAGCAGTGGAAAAAGGAATTGGGATAGATAGCAGTATGTTGGTAAAGAACTTCAGGAGTAGGGCCATTGTGGGACACTGGTACCCAATAGTTTCCATTGATTTCCATGAGCATGCTATGAATGGTATGATGGTTGAGGTAGCTATATGCCTTGTTTTTCGTATCTTACGATGCATGGAATCCTTTCCAAGGGATGGATTTCCAGGGAGAGGGGATGTTGGGGAACTTTGAAGGTGAGTAACTACACGAAAGGAGATGACTAGGTTTCCCGAGGGACTATGCAACAGAGAAGGGAAGACCTAGGAATACATGTTTTTTTGGTCATTAGAATTGCTAGATGGAATCAGATGCACATTGTGAGTGTGCCTCGGAACAATGAGCTAGTAATTGTTCACTGAGAGAACAAGTGGCACAAGATTGTAGTGCTAGACATTGGATGCAAGTTCGACTCTAGCATTGGATTCTAGACTTCCTGGGAATGAGGTGAATCCTGATATTACATTTGAGGTTGGAGGTATGAGAGTTTGGATTCCCTTGTTGCGGGTGCAGGCATTGTATCGTTTTATTTGTTGGTTGAGCAAATGTGCATATGTGTATATGTGTATATTATTGTAAATATTGTATAGAGATAGATCTATAAAGCTCTATAAACAGTATGGATATTTGCAGGTTGAGAAAATGTGGTTGTTATTGTAAATACCATAATGAGTTGTGTTATAAAGCTCGAGTAAATGGTCTGATTGTCATGTTTTCAGCAGGTGGTCATTGTAAATATTACAATGAGTTGTTTTATAAACCTCCATGGTCAGTATGTTTTTCTTTCAGTAGTCTTGTTGGTTGCAGGTGTCATTGAACACTGAGGATGGTGTTACCCCAAGGGGGAGGGTTCTATAATATCCCTAGTTAAAAATCCATGTAAAAGAAAATAAGACCAAGGTCATGGGGCAAATGTTGGGCAAAACATCCTAGTGTGGGTGTTCATTTCAATTATTATGGCTAAAGGAAATGGCAAACGCTTTGGAAAAGCATGAGGCATTAATTGACATTTTATTTATGAAAATAAAGGAAATTAGGAGAAAAGGAAGGTGAAAGGTCACAGGTTGCACGTGAGAAGGAAAATGAAGGGACAATAATGAAAAATGAATAAATTAGAGGCCTCATTGATAAAAAGGCTTTAGAGGATCATTCCATGGCTTTTGTCAGTTCATTTTTGGAGCTCTCTCTCTATTCTCTCTCTCACCCTTGGACACTTAGATTTTCTCAAAACACTTTAGCATTAGATCAAGAAAATAAAAGAAGGCAAGAGGAAGTAAAGATCAAGCAAGGAAGAGCAAGATCAAGTGACTACATCGAGATTCTTTGCAAGTATTGAGTTGCATGTACGGTTTCCTTACTAGTTTTGGAATGCATGGTTATGCATGTGTGTATTTGGTTCTCTTGTTGTCATGGGCATGGGTTTTCCAGGTGTGATAACATTTTTCAGCCTAGCCTTGCCACTTTCAGATAGCCATGGTGTGATGGGGTTCTCATGTTTTGGTTGATCTGGATTGTCGGATGGATTCGAAGCTGAGTGAGGTGGATCTTCGAAAGGAAAGAACACATGGCCTAGTGATCCCTGAACCAGATTGTGTATTACAGCAAAGACACTAGCCTAGTAACCCCTGAACTAGACTTAGGGTTGCATAAATCCAAGTATTATGTGCCTCGGTGGGCCTAGGAATCCTCAACTAGTGAATGATAGGATACACGATAAAGCCTAGAGGTGGGTGCTCTCCATCAGGCGTAGGAATCTTGGGATGGGATATACGATAAAGCCTGGAGGGTGGAGTCTCGGTTAGGGCCCAGTAATTCGGTGTGGATTACGGTTAAGCCTAGATACTAGGAGACAGGAAAATTCCTCATAGTGTAGGTGGAGAAATCTGGTGGCATCCATGCTTGTTTATGGCCTAGTGATCCGGTGGGGGTTGTGGTAAAGCTTGGTATTGTATGTTTATTTTTTATGGCCTAATGATCCAGTGGGGATTGCAGTAAAGCCTTATTCTATTGATGAGGGTGAGGTGGTTGAGCCTCGAGAAGTCCTGGTTGTTTTTGTCGGTTTTGAGTCCCACATTCGTGCTTGGAATGGGGCACGGGGGTGATTGGCTGAAGAGAGATTTGGTTCAGCCAATCTATGGTCGAGTGTTCATGGAAGTCCCAAACCTAATTGGCTTTTGCATTCATTAAAAAGAGTTCCTTTCCTTGGTATTTTATGGGAAAATATATTGGTTCATATGTGGCATTTATGATTGTTGTATCATTGTTATTTCTGTTGCTTATATGTTGCTTATGAGTATGTTTTATGACAGTGATGATGTATGGATCTCATCATGTTTTGATTTGTAAATGAGTGAAAAATGAATATATAACCTAATAGATGATAATGCAGCTAATGTGATAAGGCATCAATGCTTCTTAGCGATTCTCAAATAAGTATGAGATCCCTATGCTTAGATATGTTATTATGACCTGTAGATTGCAAATTTGTGACATGTTTGATGAAATGTATGTCATGGCTAGTAGGGGTCCAGTCAAGTCGTTGTTCAAATATTTGCATTCATGTCATTGTCTCTATGTTACTTTTCATTCCTTAAGGTTTCATGGAGTTCTGGGTAGTGACTTGAGTCCTGGCCCTAAAAAGGTGGCACAGAACCTAGGGTTATAATATCAGAACTAACTAAAAAATACTCTAGTCGCTTGCATGCCCGTGTTGTGAGAGTGACTGGAGGGCTCCAATTGCATGCATTCCCATGTCATGGGAACGATTGAGGCTTTAGGGCAATGAAGTGTCAAGTTGTCTCAGGGGTTGATCACCTGGAAGGCTTGGTTGGCTCTGATAGGTTCGGTGACATGTGTAGAAGGTCAAATTGGTTGTGTTGTATTGGTTCCACTTCCTTAACTATACATGGGGATTTGAATCAGATTGTAGTAGCCTCTCGTCACATGCTTACCCCTATGGACCAATTAACTTAGGTAAATGTGGGAGGTGGGTGTTACCATTTAATAACTTGAATCTACAATTGGGCGACACATGACCATTAGGAGGTAGGTCTTGCACTCTCTCGCCTTGGGTTCAAATCCCCAATGAGACTCTGGCTCATTGCGATAAGGCTCGAAGGGTAGATGCCCCTTAGATAGAGTTCCACTTCAATGTGCCTCAGGACGCCTCAACCATTGCTAAGTCACAAGATATTGATATAATCAGCTTATGGATTGTTGCTAACATAGTCCAGTAAAGACAACAAAGGACAATATCTTTCTATAATTATACCCCACAACATCTTCATTGACATGATTTTGAACTCTGTTTTTCATGAATATTTTGCAAAATGATAACATAGACTCCTCATCATGAGTCCATCCTCTCATTTTTTAAGCTTTTGATTATCGCTTATCATTAAAAAATAAATAAATAAATGATATCAACAATGACATAAATGGTGATGCTATAAGAGGAGATAAAATATATACACTAGGTGGCCTAGCCACAAAGTCCATGATTGAATTTGTGGCTAGGTTATTTGATAACTCGAATCTACAATCATGTTATGCATGACCATTGGGATGTAGGCCATATAGTCTCTCCACCAAGATACAATTTTTCGATGAGACTCTAGCTAAGTCATAAGATATTAATATATATTACTTATTACTTACGTAATCTACTAAAGACAACAAAACACAAGATCTTTCTATACATATACCTTACAACAACTTCACAAACTTGATTTAAACCTCTAATTTCATGACTATTTTACAAGAGTGATAACATAAAGATGTAATCATGTTTCCATCCCGTCATTCTTATAGAAATAACATATATTATATATATGTGATGCTTCAATGGAGCTACTTGTTATTACTTATAATTAAAAAGTAAAGTAAACACAATTATCAATAATGACTTGAATGGTGATGTTATCTAAAGAGATTGTAATGGCCCAAATGAAAGAAATTTGGAACAATCCCTTCAAATCAAATTATCAAGCACTTAACAATAAATTGCCATGAAAAACCCAAGCACCAGAAATTTGATTGAAACCATAAGCTCATAAATTACATGAAAATCTCACTAAAAGATCACAAAAGCAGGAACAATGAGAAATGCAGCAACAAAATCCAGCTTTATTATATATAGATATGTGCCAATACAATAGTTGAGAATGACCCTCTGATCTCCACATTGATACAGGAAAACAATCACTACACCTGTGGATTTTGAATGAATCCGCCAAGGGGAGATGGTTGCTCGCCCAATCTCTCTAAATCACCCGAGGGTTTCCATCCTAGGGCTACCAATGGAGTAGAGAATCAGGTTGTCAACCTCTCATGCAAGAAACAAAATCAAAACCAAGATGTCTCCAAATGATCTCTTCCTCCCCTTTTATAGATCCAATGGATAGATCTCCAAGCCTCTAGAAGCATCTTATTTTATTATTTTATTATTATTCTAAAACTCCTCCATTGACTTTATCTTAAGGGCATTTAATCTTATTTTATTTCACTTAAGTCACTTTTGTCCCTTTTTCTCCAATTAATTGTTTTTCATTAATTAAATTACTAATTAAAGTCATTTTTAACTAGGGAAAATGGCAAATCGCCCACCATACTCTCTTCAGACACTGGAAGTCTCTTCTCAGCATCCCATCTTGTATATCTTCTCATTATGGTTCCAACATGCTATTACATTGAGGTGTTCCATCAAGTAATCTCCTTAGAATGCCACCTCGAACATAATTAATTAAGTTATGCCCAATAACAACATTGACTTCTGAGAGTTTTTGAAATGCGATGAAACGAAAGGCAAACAATGCAGATCATGAATTATGCCAAGAGAATGCCATCAAATCCCATAAAAACTCATCGTAACTCCATTGGGACCCCTGATGACATAAACTTACTCCACTGACTTGGCCATCTCCTGCCCTAGAAATCCACCCTGGTTGTACTATGAAGAAGAATAAAAATGGGGGCATGACAGTCCTCCCGCCCCAAGAATGTTTACCCTCAAGCAATCCAAATCTATGGACGAATCTGGTGGCCCGACATAACTGATACCCAATGCCAGGATCCCATGCGAACCACTGGGTGATGCTCTACTCCTATGTCAACCGACCATGAACGGACTCCTCGATGCTTGGATCCCAGACCAATCTCTGGCAGAACCTGTCATCAACAAATCCTCCTAGATCCCAATGCCACCAAGAAGGAATATCAATGCTCCATAGCTCCTGCTATGTTATAGTTTGGTTGTGAATATTACTCCATCCACCACATACCAACTCATCACCTCTCTCCAATCCAACCTCGGGCATAGGTTCAGGCCAACCCCACTCTAATGTTGCTAGGATAGTGAAACTAAAATATTGATGAATTGTCGGTCCACATCCCATTGCCCACTAAAACATATATTAAGTCCCTTATCTAAGCTCCCTTGTTGTACTGTGCCTCGAGCTAAGGTTGATACTTCATCAAAAGGATACCAACTCATGATCTCCCGCCAATCTAAGTCATGGACTCCAGTGTAGGGAACAAGTATACTATGATGATGTTGGTCCATGTTGAATTCATATTTATCTACATGTTTGGACAACCATATCCATCAAGAAAACCCTACCTCTCTCCCTGTAATGGGTAGAAGTGGTCAAATTGTACTACAAGCCCCATCTTTGTACTCCTGGAGAGGGTTGCTACCTAAAAATGTTGCAGCTCGAATGGTTGCCACTACATTTGTTTGCACCTCATCAATGGGTAGACCCAAATATGGATGCACTGTCATCTCCCTCGCTTGATAGGAAACTCAACGTTCCTCCAGTCCACCAATCTCCTGCCAAACTGTCATGTTATACTCCAGCATCTCCTGAGGAAAAGTGTCAATGAATACCATCACCCGGCCAGTGGTCTATACATATATATGGTCCTCATCAAAAGATGACCCCAAAGGTGGGTTCTCATTCTCCATCATCATGAGTTCAATATGAACCTCCAACTGGCCCTCCCTAGAAGGCTCATCATGCATATTGTGCATAACTGACTCATGCTCCACCATATGCTGCTCCTGCTAAATCATCACTGGTGATCCATCATCCTGAATGTCTCTCCTAGGACCCACTGACTACTCATCATAAGAATATGGCCTGCAGTCAACAACTCTAGATGACATGTGCCCCTTGGAGGCATCCTCGTACGAATCCAAGGGCTCGTCCAAAGAAGAATCCTCATCCTAAGAGTCAGAAGGAATATCCTCCTGATCTGACTCATGCTCCTCTATGTGCTCTCCATGCCAAACCCTCACTGGGAGCTCATCTCTTCGAACGTCTCCTCCCCTCACAAGGACAATCTTATGTGTGTCACGTTCACCCATTAAACATGGATGCACATCAAGGCTACTGTCAACATTTCCATATGCTAGTTCAGGAGAACCAATGGACTCCTTTGTAGTAGACTCATGTTCAACTAAGGACCCTACAATCTTCTTCATAATCAATTGACTTGAGTTCCTTAACAACTCTGCTTCAATTTTAGCAGTCTCATCTACTTCTTTATCCCCTCTAATTTCACATTTGTGATCGAGTGTCCATGCTCCCTTACCTGTAAAATAGATCCACTCTCTTCTCATTTGATTTTTTCTCTTCTTTGGGGGTTTTGGAGACTAATCTTTCTTTAGCTCCTCATCTTTTCTAGATCTAAACCCTCCAAAAATTCTCTTTATCAAATCTCTTCTAACAAGAGGGTCAGCACTAAGGCCTGCGAGTTGCCTCAGTGACTCATCCATGAGCCAATAAATTTGAAAATTTCAAGCCCCCTATAAAATTCACACTTGATATTTTCAATGTTATATGAGTTTCTTTGCCAATAGTTTTTTCCAGCAGTCTATGATTGTATTGTTGTAGGGGTAGTCTTGGTTTATGACATGTAACTTAATTTCACACCAACAACTCAAATATTACATCATTCCCATAATTAACAAAAATCATAATTAACAAAAATCACTAGCATAAATATTGATTTGATGACAAGTTGGTATATACACAGAATTAATTTACTTGACAAAGGAAATATATAGCAACATGGATTATAGAAGAACCTGGGGTGATCCTTTAGATGTTGATTTGCATATTAGAACAGCTTGTCTCCTTTAAGGATATTGACTAGTGGGCACCTCCAGCGAGGAAATGTAATCTGGAATAAATGTAGAGGTTGAACATTTGCTTGAATGAGTTCATATCACTGAGTGTTCTCCACTGAGAACAAGTAGCAGTGTTGTCTTTGTGGCAACAAATGCATAATGCCTTTTCAAACCGTACACCTCTGGAGTGTTGTTGTGGTACTCGGAAATAAGCTGGAAGAATATTCAGCGAGGCAACTTAGTGAAAGAAAGAGGTTTGAAATGGACTAGAATAATGTTCAACTCCTTGAACAAGTTCGTAACACTTTATTCTCTCAGCCAAGCAAGCTTCCACATATAGTTCTAGCTTGTCCACGTGCCCAAATATTTAAACTGCAATCCGACTGTACCATGCATTTTATCTCAGCCGCAGAACATATGTTGGCACCTGAATACACTTCATGTGATCCAATCGCGATCCTTTTTCAGTTACAGTTGCGCACTTTAATGTTAATACATAAAGTACACTTCAATCCTTTGCAACGAACTATTTCTTGACTCCCTTTTCTCGCATGCTACAATCACCCATGCACAAGTGGCATACTCCGCCCTTGATCCTTGACTTGACCGAAAGAAGATTATTCCACGAACCTCTTTATACATCAACAAATCTTGGCAACAACCCTGTCTTTGATTTGATTTGTAAGTGATATCACGCTCCCCCGACTGAAGAACTCGACTCTCGCCAGCCATCCACGAATTGGGTCAACGCTTGGTTTACTCCATAACAAAAAATGCACTATAAATGTTTTGATTGGATCACCACGCGCACACTTGCTTCAGACATTCGATCCACTCCATACTGGACCAACACACTAGTGGTAGACAAGAACATGTATGCATATCATTCAAGTCTGTAGGGTGTATTCATCAACTAATCACTCACTATCAGTCCTTGAACTCTGATGCGAATTAATCTACGAGCAAAGATATATCACACATGTGCAATCATAAAGCTCTTAATCACACCACTATAGTTCTGCAACTGGCACAGGATTAAGGTAATCGTATCGTTTTTCCTTTACAATTCAGGAGAACATTTGAACACCACAGTGAAAGTAATACATATCCGACCATGATACTTCAACCTCGTTCCTTCTGGCAGGCAATGATCACGAAGAATTTAGCTCTATTTTGGGCACATATGCATCGTGTTCAGGTATGCCTTAATCGCAGAGGTTATGTCCATAGGAATCGGCCACACCAAATCAACCCAGGTAGAATTATGACAGGGCTCGATCCCACTGCCTTCGATTCCTAGCGCCTGTAACATTTCGACCTACCTTAAGTTTCTTGCAATGCAGCTTTCTACCACTACAGGGAAAATTAACACTTGTCATGCACGACCACATGTTGCATGTTTTAACTCTCCTTGCGTAGATAAACCCTTCGTGCAACCATGTCAAAAATGTGATTTAATTGTTCACGAACATGCTCAAAGTTTTCCCAAATGAACGACCACAGAGATTAACTTATCCACGCACATGATCAACACGCACAGTACATCTGCCTTTGTCCCGATGCGAAAAAAATATTGTGCTTTTGTTTGACTTTCAATGGAAATTTGACGTGTATAAAGATTCCATGAGACCAACCGACTCCAATCAGCTGAAAAGTTTGTCAACGTTTCTCCCTCCAATGGTGGTTCTAAGCACCAAGTCGACCATATTATGGGATCAACTGATCATTCGACCCCCACAATACAATGTGGCCCTCCATTACACCATGATTTAGCTTTATAACCACAATTTGTGCACCAAGAATTCGGTTCACATACCTTTCGACCCAACCAATGGATCTGATCAACAAATCATGCACTGGATACGATCCTCCCTCCACTGATTGTGAGGATCCTTTCTTCATGCATAGTCTATTAATCCAATGAATTTATGCGCTCAGTGAGCGTGAAGAATACAAACTCACTCTATTCCAAAATATTCAACTCTGCCCCCATTTTTATTTTTTTTCAAAGATAATATTGGACAACTCTTTCAAATAAATTTTAACTCGGCTCCTTTTTAAATAAATTCTTATTTTGTTGCAAAAATATTTTTTTTTTCAACTTTTCCCATACATGCCTCAAAAAATTGTTGCAACTAAACACTGAAACCCGTAGATTGAGCCGAAACCGAAGCTTTGATACCACTGTAATGTTCCAAATGAAAGAAATTTGGAACAAACCCTTCAAATCAAATTATCAAGCACTTAACAGAAAATTGCCATGAAAAACCCAAGCACTAGAAATTTGATTGAAACCATAAACTCACAAATTGCATGAAAATCTCACTAAAAGATCACAACATGAGTAACAACCAGAAATGCAGCAACAAAATCCAACTTTATTATATATAGATATGTGCCAATACAATAGCTTTGAATGACCCTATGGTCTCCACACTCATACAGGAAAACAATCACCACACCTGCAGATTTTGAATGAATCCGCCAAGGGGAGATGGGTGCTCGTCCAATCTCTATAAATCACCTGAGGGTTTCTGTCATGGGACTACCAATGGAGTAGAGAACCGGGTTCTCAACCTCTCATGCAAGAAACAATATCAAAACCAAGATGTCTCCAAATGATCTCCTCCTCCCCTTTTATAGATCCGATGGATAGATCTCCAAGCCTCTAGAAGCATCTTATTTTATTATTTTATTATTATTCTATAAACTCCTCCATTGAATTTATTTTAAGTGACGCTTAATTTTATTTTATTTTACTTAAGCCACTTTTGGCCCTTTTTCTCCAAGTAATTATTTTTCCTTAATTAATGACTAATTAAAGTAATTTTTAACTAAGGAAAATGGAAAACCGCCCAACATACTCTCTTCGGCCACTGGAAGTCTCTTCTCAGCATCACATCTTGTATATCTTCTCATTCTGATTCCAACTAGCTAGTACACTAAGGTGTTCCATCAATTAATCTCCCTAGAATGCCACCTCGAGTATAATTAATCAAGTTATGATTCCAACGAGCTAGTACACTAAGGTGTTCCATCAATTAATCTCCCCAGAATGCCACCTCGAGTATAATTAATCAAGGTATGCCCAATAATAACTTTGATTTCTGAAAGTTTTCAGAATGTGTCAGAGCGAAAGACAAATTGTGTGGATGATGAAATATGTCAAGTGAATGCCATCCCATAAAAACGCATCAAAACTCCATCAGGGCGCCTGATGACATAAACCTGCTCCATTGACCTGGCCATCTCCTGCCCTGGAAATCCACCCTGGTTGTACTATGAAGAAGAATAAAAATGGGGACGTGACAGAGATAAAATATCTACACTAATTACAGTATTACTATTTTCACATAAAGTGTTCCAAATACAACCATTATCATTATTCTTATCACATATTTTAAAATAAAAAGTTTCCAATTCAATTTAATTATCATTCTTTTTATTATATATTTCAATTTTCATATATATATATATATGTATATATATATATATATATTAATATTAGTAAACTGTGTATTGAAATTTCTTCAATGTTTTCCTTTCTTCGCCTAGAAGAATATTTTAATCCATCATATGTTTTTCCTCTATTTTTTTTCCACAGCAAAATGGTACTTTTTTGTTATTCATTTTGAATAAAAAAAGTACAATAAAGCAATTGATTTCCATAATTTTTTAGCTTATACAACAAGATAAAAACAAAAGTGCAGTCTTGCTGCTACTTTCAAAATTTTTCAGATATACAAGTGGCTGTAAATTTCATCTCTATCCTAACATTTTATAGTAAACTAATATTACGTCAACAACATGTACAAATTTGGATATGAGGAAACAAATTATGCAAAAAATGGATTTCTAGAAGGATAAAACCAGAGAAAAATTGTGGCTAATTGTTGTTATGCCTGCATAAATTATGTTATTTTCATCTCAAAATCTTCAAAAAATATTTGAAAAATTGGGGATCCAAGAGGCAAGGCCCTGATATTGCTAAGCTGAAATTTTGGTTGGTTTCTTTGGAGTCTAATGTGAAAACAGAATAAAGAATGTCGAGGGATCCAAGTTAGAACATAATATCCAAAGGCAAGAGGTGAGTAAGTTGGACATGATTACCAACAAGCTCCTCCAAGATAATAGCACCATGGTCTAAGGATAAGGCGCTTTTTGATAATTTGTCAGTGGCTTTATTAAAATCCATATAAATGTGTTGAAACGTAACCTTCAGGAGATTTTTTTGCTTAAGTGGTTATGAGCTTCGAAGCTTCCAAGTTTAGAGCCTCCAACTAGGCTACTCCTTCCATCTAGTCTATAATGCATTTGGAGTCACCAAGAATTTGTATACAATTTATGTTTTGTCTCTTAGCTAGCATCATAAGAGCCCAAGTTGCAATCAACTCTGCTTTAGTGTTGGTTCTAGTTCCAATTCCTATTCCAAATGTGAGAGACAAGTTTTCAGGTAATTTAATCCAACCTCCCCCACCACAAAGTTGATTTTTCACAACACAATCAAAGAATACCCCTACTAAATCATAGTCGATGGGAGGGAAGGGACTCTTTCTAGGACTGGTGTAATGGTGGGAGAGGTATTCTCTGTATAGAGAAGTGATCTTGGATGATGAAAGGAGGATATTTATGTTCCCATGTTTGAAAATAACCTTATTCGTGAGGTTCCAAATACCCTGGGCTACAAAGATGGGAAAGGTATTTAGAATTTTATGTTTCTTAGTGCAAATGCACAACAAGTCCTCAAAGGTGGACTGATCCATATTTTCTTTGGTGCCCAAAATTTGCAAAACAAAGAGCCATATTTTTGTGATGTTTGGCATTTGACAAAGAGATAATCCATCCTTTCCTCATGTTGTTTGCAAAGGAAGCCATTGTTTGGTCCCATAAAACCACATTTCTGAAGGTTCTTCCAAGTCAATATTTTATTATGTATTACCAACCAAGAAAAACATTTTATCTTAATGGGCATATGCCATTTCGAGATAAATTTACTTCACCATCTGATGTCCTTAGCCATAGCAGAGTGAGCAATAACTTCATAGGATTTTTTGGCTTTGACTTTACCAGATGAGGCATCTCAAGTCCAAATTAGTGAGTCATTTGCATTATTTAAGCACAACTCGTTGCTAATCAATTCCTTAACAAAATGGCTCCATTCCTCTGCTAATTGGTCAGTCAGACCCAGATCAATTGCATTAAAACAATAACTCTTTTTGGGTAGAGAGGAGTCAATTATTTTGACATCTTGCAGGTGGTAGAGTCCTTTAGAATACATGTAGTTGATCATATTTAGGGATAGCTTGTAGACTTTGACTCCTCCTATGAAAGGTTCTTTGCCTAGAATAATTTTCCTTCCATCACCAACTTTCTAGGCTTAACCAATTGTAGAGGAGGGGGAAAGAAGCGGAGAGTGCATTCCAGACAATGGAACCTCTTTTAGCAGGTTTTTTGGCTTGAATTCTAAGCCAATCCACCACCGATTGAGTTTTTAGATATTTTCCTTTTAAAACCTAACTCCGAATATTTCAACTGAAGAGACCACTCCAAATATTTTTCAAGGCCAAGGCTTTTCTGAACCAAACCAAACTTTTGAAACCCCATCCTCCAAGATTTTTTGGAATGGACAAGGAGTCCCAACCAACTAGATGCATCTTTTCTTTGCAGCTTTTTCCAGACCACAAGAAGTTGAACATCCTATGTTTGATGGCTTTGAGAATTTCCACAGGAATATTGGCTAAGGATAACTATTAGACCGAAATATTTTCCACAACTAATTTTACAAGAATTGCTCTGCTCCCCAAAGACAACCAATTGTAACACCATAAATTTATCCTCTATTCAATTTTCTGGATCAGCCACATCCAATCCTCTTTATGATAATCATTAGGTTTTAGAAAAAAAAACCAAGATATTTTAAACCAAATTATAGGAGAAGGGACTACATAGGTAGGAAGGATTATATGGATGAGATTGTTTCAGGACTTACAACATTTTGATAAAAGGAGGATTTGCTTACACTAACCTCCACGCCTGAGGCATTGTAGAAAATGTTTATAATCATGTGAAAGGCTTGCCAC
The DNA here is from genome assembly GCA_000404065.3 of Pinus taeda. Taxonomy (NCBI): domain Eukaryota; kingdom Viridiplantae; phylum Streptophyta; class Pinopsida; order Pinales; family Pinaceae; genus Pinus; species Pinus taeda. The sequence goes on from APFE030379597.1 coordinate 238,369, forward strand.
TTAGTAACAATGCCTAGTCCCATCAACAACACATCATCCATGAATAGGAGGTGGGTGATATATTGTTTGGTAGAAATTTTAATGTCTTTTATATTACCTTCCTTCTTTTCTTTCAACAAAAGTAAACTCAATCCTTCCATCACCAACAGAAAAAGGAGAGGGGAGAATGAACATCCCTATCTAAGACCTCTAGAGTAGGTGAAGTTATCTTAGGGAGAGCCATCGATTAGAACAAAGAAGTTGGCAGAGGATACACAACCCATAATCCAGGTAGTCACCTCCCGTCCTAAGCCAATCTGGAGGAGAACTTGTCTCAAATAGGCCCACTTGACCTTATCAAAAGCTTTGTTGAGGTCCATTTTGAGTATAAGAGATTTCAATTTTTATTTTTTATAGAGTGTAGGACCTCTTAAGCGATGCCTATGGCATCATGGATCTATCTGTCAACTAGAAAACCAAATTGGTTTGGAGACACCTTCATTGAAGGAAATTTCTTGATTCTATTAGATATTACCTTTGAGATGATTATAAATTAGATTGCATAGGGAGATGGGCCTAAATTCTAGAAAGGAATTAGGATTTGAACACCTTGGAATCAAGGCTATGTGGGTAGCATTGAAGGCAGTTGCGACTTTCCCATACCTTCTAGTTTCTTCCACCATTCAACAGAGATCAGGCCCCATGAGATCAAAAAATGGAAGAAAGAGTTCAACAATCCATCCATCAAGCCCTGGACTTTTGTCTTTTGTGAACTACTTTAAGACATTTTTAATTTCATCAAGTGTTACAAGGTAGCTGATCTAGACAGTCTCCTCTGGGTTGAGAAATCATGGGTAATGTTTGATGAGCTAAAGTTGAGTGCTGATATTAGCGGTACCTAGATCCTTAAAAAGGGAGGAGAAGTGGGAAGAAACAACAATATTTAATTCAATAGAATTAGTGGCAGTCTTCCCTTCCTCAATCTCTAGCTCCCAAATGGAATTGATATTTCTTCTACGATTAGCATAGTTGTGGAAAAATTTTGTGTCGCCATCTCCCTTTTTGATCCAAGTTGCCCTACTTTTTAATCACCAAGTCTCTTCTTCCACTTTGAGGATCTGGTATGATCTGGACTTATGCAGGAACGCAACAAAATATAGATATACATATGAACACAGAGATGCAACAGAAATAAAACTTCATTTCATCATTATCACACAATTGAAATATGCTTACATACAGTAATGGAAATAAACTAACTCGGGCAATGGTAGCTTATCTCTGAGAAGAGATGTGGCGGCTACATGCCTCTGACTTTGTTACAATGAAGCTCAAGGGCCTTTTTATTATTGAACAACAAGGGAAAACCCTAAACAACCAAAACCATAACCCTAGGAGATGGAATGCCAAGAGTTTGTGGGCCCCATTGGGGTTAGTTGGGCGCCAACTTCCCAGGGTCGTAACTTGGTCATATTATCTCCATTTGGTGCGTACAATACCTCATTGGAAAGATCTCTCCAAGTACTATAGGAATTTTATCATGCCCATAGCCATTGCCTATGGCCAAGGGTCTACTACGGACCTCAAAATAACACTGTTTAGGGGGTCAAACTGCTTTGGAAGTTCAGGACCTAAAAAACTGCTAAAAATAGTAAATGTTGCTATAAACAAGGAAACTGATGAAACCAATTGGATTTCTAGGTGGAATAGGCAGATGGCCACCAATAGCCACCTAGATCGGTCCTACCACCTAGATAGAGCCTCCATGAGGTGAGGAAATTTCTGTTGAACCTGGTCCTTGGTGAAACACTTGCACTGGTGAAGGAGTTGGCCCGCTTTGACAACTCAATCTAGTTGGATCCTCTATTGGTGATTTTTCTTGATATGTGTGTCCATGATCTGATCAGTGTGGAATGTTCCATGAAGTGTGGGTTTAAATCGGTTGGTGTGAGTTGTTCTGTAATGTCGTATGTGTCCAGTAACAGTGGAAAGTATGGCCGAAGGCGGTCCACATTGTATACTAGGTGCAGGCCAAGGAATGGTGGAATGCTGAGCTTGAAGGCATTGTCCCCTATAGCCTTGGTGATGGTGTATGGCCCATATCAGAGCGAGTGAAGCTTCGATGGGGCCCAGTGAGGCGTTCCTTCTATAGATGTAGCCAACCTTTTTCCCCCACCTGGAACTTGTGTGGCACCCGATATTGATCATGTCACTGCTTGTAATTAACATTGGATCTGTCCAATATGTCATGGACATGCTTGCGGATTGTTGAATGCGCCGAGTCAAGTTGTTAGCCCTGTCAGCTTCAAACTAGACATGAGTCGAATCTGCCTGAGTAGCTGCAAATGGTATGGCCACATCAATGGGACATAGTGACCGGAGTCCAAATCCCGCCTAAAAGGGGTTGTGGCTAGTTGAGCTATGGAGAGCTTCGTAGTAGTTGTGTTGGACATAAGGGAGGATTTCATCCCATGTGCGTGGATGCTTCGAGTTTTATATGCACAGAATGTGTACGATCATCATGTTGACGACCTCTATTTGGCCATTAGTCTAGGGGTGGAAAGTCGTGGACTTAGTCAGCTTGGTATCCAACATCGATCAAATACTTGACCAAGATGTACTTAGGAACCTTTTGTCCCATTCTGAGATAATGGACTTTGGGATCCCAAAGTGTACCCACACTCCTTCAAAGAAGATCTTAGCAGTGGCTTTTATTGTGATACACTTCTTACAGGGCGCCAGAATGGTCATCTTAGAGAAGTTGTCGACGACCATGAAAATTCAATCATTTCCATGCTTAGTGGAAGGAAGGCCCGACATGAAATCATGGAGATGGATTCCCAAGGTCAACTAGAAGTATGAAGAGAAGTATACAGGCCTTGCTTCTTGATGGTCAGTTTGGCAATGGCGCATGCAGTGCAAGATCTAATGTACTTCCCAACATCCTATCGAAGGTTCGACCAATATAAATACTTCTGCAACACTGCAACGGTTTTCTCTACCCTGACCAACGACCTGACTGTACAGCGCCTCCAAAATCAACTTGGCACACTCGCTTGAAGGAACACAGAGGTGTCCCAGGTGGCATAACCGTGCATCCTAGAGGTGAAAATTTGGAACTTGCTTGCCTTCCAGGAGCGTCTAGTATGTGTTGCCGAATTTTGGATTTCTCTTGAAAAGATTCAACCACCCCGTAGTCTCGTACCCACAAGAGTCGAGCACAGTGGTTAGCGCCATGACTGGCGGTCGGTTGAGGTAATCTAAAACATTGTTGGCGATGTTCTTCTTGTACTTAATGTTCAAATGGAACTGTTGCAGGTATGTGGACCATTTTTGATGTCGATCGTTCTACAACTTCCCTTGTGTCTGTATGAACTGTAGGGGTCAGTGGTCTGTGTAGATGATTGTTTCCTTCCCCATAATGTAATGCTTCCATTGTCGGCAAGCTTGCACAATGGAATACATCTCTTTGTCATAGGTGGGATACTTTGAGAATGTATCTGAAAGTGTCTCATTGTGATATGCCACTAGATGCCCATGATGAGTAGAACTGCACCAATAGCATAGTCAGAGACATTTGTCTTGATCTCAAATGGTTTCAGCAGGTCTGGTAATGTGAAGATTGGTGCATAACAGAGGCAATGCTTCAAATCAGAAAATGCCTTCTATTGGGATTCAAACCAAAAGAACTTTTCTTTCACTCCTCCCTTGGTCACTTGACTCAAAGGCCAAGTGATATGAGAGAATCCCAACATGAACTTGTGGTAGAAGTTGGAAAGACGCAGAAAGTTAAGGAGCTCTATTAGAGTGGTTGGGGTTGGCCAATCCCAAATGACTTGTATCTTGGTTGAGTCCACATGTACACCCTTCTCATCAATGGTGTACCTCAAATATTGAACCTGGGTCATACCAAAAGTGCATTTCTCCAAATTGGCACATAACTTGTGTTGTGGTGGGGTTTGGAGGAAATTTCGAATATGATGAAGGTGCTCTTCCCAACTCTAGTTGAAGATAAGAATGTCATCCAAATACATCACCGCGAATGAGTTGGTGAAGGGTCACAAGATGTTGTCCATCAACCTCATAAAGGTTGTGGGGGCATTCATCAACCCGAAAGGCATGACCAACCATTCGAAAAATCCTTCCTTGGATTTGAAGGCAATCTTCCACACATTAGATGGTTTAATCGGTACCTGGTATGATTCAGACTTATGCAGGAATGCAACAAAATATCAAAGAATCTGAATCATACGATGGAAATCATTAATATCACAGAATTGAAATATGCTTACATACAAAAATGAAAATAAACTAGCTCGAACAATGGTAGCTTATCTATGAGAAGAGATGTGGCTGCTACATGGCTCTGAATTGTTTTACAATGAGGCTTAAGAGCCCTTATATTATTTTACAACAAGGGAAAGCCCTAAACAACCAAAACCCTAACCCCAAGTGATGGAACAACAAGAGTTTGTGGGCCCAATTGGGGTTAGTTGGGCAACCAACTCCCCGGGGTCATAACTTGGTCATATTATCTTAGTTTGGCACGTACGATACTTCGATGGAAAGATCTCTCAGAGTACTATAGGATTTCTGCAAGCCCCTACCTATGGTTATGGGCTTGCTTCAGACCTCAAAAAAACGTCGTTTAGGGGGTCAAAACTGCTCCGGAAGTTTAAGACTTGAAAAATTGCTAAAAATAGTAAATGCTTCTATAAACAAGGAAACTCATGAAACCAGATGGAGCTCTAGGTGGAATAGGTGGGTGGCCACCAAAATCCACCTGCATCATGGTATTTATTGAAGTCTAGATAGCTCAATATATGTGTTAAATCAACAGGAAAGGAGGAGGAAGAATAAGTTCGAGGGATATGATCATAATTCGATTTGTATGGACACAAGTTCTTTTTTCTATTCTGCTTTTTCGTTCCTCTCCCAGCCTACCACGACCTTCCTAAACTTTAAGATTTTTCTAACCAAGGATACCATAGCGAAGGAACTATTTATAGGAGTATTGTTTTGCCAAGTCTTTATTACCAACGATCTAAAGGCCTCATCCTCCAACTATGTGTGGTTGAATTTAAAGGGATATTTATTTTCGGGGGAACATAAGTCTATTTCGAAGAGAATTGGTAGGTGGTCTAAGATCTTATCTTGCACAATACAAGATCTGACTCTCCCTAATTTAGTTGTTAAATGATCAACAAACAAAAATCTATCAAGGCATTTAGCTATGCCTTCCAATATTGTCTTGTCATTTCTCCAAGTGGGAGCTAGTGGAAAGGGAGCAACATCCCTAAGGTTATATAGTGGAAGCATTGCAGAGAAATAAGATGACATGGGATTCGGACAAGCTCGAGACCCCCAAGTCTCTCTAGCTGAGGAGGTAAAGTTCAAATCCCCCGTAATAAGGAGTGATTAGAGAGGAGGCTGCTAGCTTGTGTTGTGTCCCAAAATGATTTCCTATCACAATATGGACCATAACAATTCACCAACTTTATGGGAAGAGGAAATCGTTTGAGATGGCCTTTAAGAATAATACCAACAATTATTGAGAAGGCTTGGAAGGAGGCTATTTTGGGATCCCATAAGGAGATGAACCTGCTTGATAAACTTCATTTAATTAATATCAAAGAATTGAAATATGCTTACATACAAAAATGGAAATAAACTAGCTCGAACGATGGTAGCTTATCTTTGAGAAGAGATGTGGCGACTACATGGCTTTGAACTATTTTACAATGAGGCTTAAGGGCCCTTTTATTATTGAACAACAAGAGAAAACCCTAAACAACCAAAACCCTAACCCCAAGTGATGGAACAACAAGAGTTTGTGGGCCCAGTTGGGGTTAGTTGGGCAACCAACTCCCTGGGGTCATAACTTGGTCATATTATCTTCATTTGGCACGTATGATACCTTGTTGGAAAGATCTCTCAGAGTACTACATGATTTTCTGCAAGCCCCTACCTATGGTTATGGTCTTGCTTCGAACCCTTTAAGAATAATACCAACAATTATTGAGAAGGCTTGGAAGGAGGCTATTTTGGGATCCCATAAGGAGATTAGCCCGCTTGATAAACTGTTTGAATCCAATGCACAGTTGTGCCAACCCGGACAAAGGTTTTTTAATGCCTCCTTGGCCTTTTCGCCAGGAACCACAGTCTATTGTAGAAGAATGATGGAAGGATGATGTATGTTTATTAGTCTCTTGAGGGAGGAAAATTTGGAGGTTCCCCTTACCCCCTTATATTTAGAGATAGGATGATCATGTAGAAAATGTAGAAATTCCTTGTAGATTCAAACTGTTGATTGTAATTTACTAAAACATTAGACTTGAATCTACTCTACTCATCAGTGAAAACAATTAAACGATCTCGAAATCATGAAGCATACAAGAGAAAGAATTCAATCAACACATTACACAATGGTTTCCTAGGGGAATTCACAACTAAAAACCCTTGCTATTTGTATATTGCATTAGTCAGAAAATATGAGAAGATTACAATGCTTTGCTCAAGCCTGAGCAACCTCTGCATTATCTCTATCTGTTTCATTGCTTCCTAGACAAGCCCATGCCAATACTTAACCAAATTTTGGCTTGCCCAATTCCCTATTTCCTTGCGATGTTTCCTTGGGAATTAGCCCCCTATTAATTAGGAAAATTCCTCAATATGAATTGTGCAATCCTCATAGGCCTTGCTCTGACTGCATGCGCCACCTGTACAATTTGGATGATTATACAAATGATAGTACATTGTCCCTAAAATCCAATATCGACTGGGTAACTCTCAGATCTGACATGCATGAGTTATTTATGAGTGAATCATCAATTAATTGGTTGAACACATGAAGCAACACCCCATTGTCTGATCCATCAATTTGGACCTAGTTTAATTGACTTTAACTCAGTTAAATTGAATTAATTAATTACAACTCAAAATAAATTTAACCAAGGCTCCTATAATGTAGGAGACACTCTACATGACTCAAGTTAGACCCTCAACTTGAATTAACTGAGCCAATTAAGTCAATTTAACTTAGTTAACTCGTACAATTTGTCTTGTAATGTGGAATTAAAATTGTATTCCTAATTTAATTCAAGGATAAAATTAAATTAGGATTTTCTTGTTACATTTTCAACACCCCCTCTCAGCAAGAAAGGGATTATTAGATACCTCAATCCTGCCTCTATGAAACTCGAATTTATCTCTTGACAATGCCTTAGTCAAGATGTCTGCATTATGTTCCTCTGTAGGAATGTACCCCAACAACATGATTCTCCTCTGCACACAATCTTGTAGATGGTGATACTGGATGTCGATATGCTTGGACCGATCATGAAAAAATGGATTCTTAGAGAGTTTGATACAACTCTAATTGTCACAGTAAATCACTGTAGGATCCATGTGCCGACTAAATAACCCAACAAGGATCTTCCTCATCCAAATAGCTTCAAAGTTGCTTGACTAGCAGCCATGTACTTTGCTTCTGCCGAACTGAGTGCAACTGATCTCTACTTCCTGTTGTACCAAGAAACTGTCGTTGACCCAATGCTGAAGATTCCCCCTGATGTGCTCTTCTTGTCGGATGGAATCCCTGCCCAGTCTGCATCTGTGAAGCCTTGAAGCTTCACTCTCTCTATCTGTCTATACCAAATACCAAACTGAGTGGTGCCTCTGAGGTATTTCAACATATGTTTAGTTTCCTTCCAATAAAGTTTGGTTGGCTTAGCCATTGCTTTAATAAGCGAGTTAACTGCAAAACATATGTCTAGTCATGTGTTCACCAAATACATAAGTGAAGCCACAAGCTACCTTTAAATAATAGCCTCCACTATTTCACCTGAAGTAGCATCTTCCTTCCACCAATTCCCTGCTAGAGGAGTCTCCATCGGTTTGCTTCTCTCCATGTGGAGCTTCTTTAGTATATCGTTGGCATACTTGCCCTGAGAGACAAACAATTCCTCATCTCCTTGCCATACTTCCATACCAAGGAAATAATGCATGAGCCCCAGGTTCTTCATCTCGAATTCTCTTGCAAGATTTGCAAGATGTTACCAGCTTCTCATTATCTATTAGAATTAAATCATCGACACATAATACTATAATCAATCATTTACCTTCAACCACAATATGGTAAAGGTTTTCATCTACTTCACTTTTGGTGAAGCCCAACCTGGTGAAATAAATGTCAATCCTAGTGTACCAAGCACATGGTGCTTATTTCAATCCATACAATGCTCGCTTGAGTCTGCACACATGCGACTCTCTGTTGAAGGTATCAAATCCTTCTAGATGCTCAATGTACACCTCTTCCTCAATCACTTGATTGAAGAATGTTGTCTTCACATCCATCTGATGTATCTTCCATCCCATCTATGCTGAAAGTGTTAGAATAGATTTGATTGAAGAGTACCTTGCTACTGGAGAAAATGTCTCCTCATAATCAACTCCCTCCACCTAAGAGAACCCTTTGGCCACAAATTTGGCCTTGTGTTTCTCCACAGTCCCATATGTTGCTTGCTTTACCTTGTAAATCCATTTGGAACTCACCGTTGACTTGTCTGTTGGTCTTCAGACCACCTCCCAAACATTATTTCTGATAATGGAGTCATACTTCTCTACCATGGCATCAACCCGTACTAGTTGTTGCACTGCTTCCTCGAATGAGGATGGCTCAATATATACACTCTCGCTCATTAGATCCATGTAGCCACAATACCGATCTAGTGACCTCCTCTGCCTATGTTGTGATGTGGGTGCTCCTGCATTCTCTCTAGCATCATGCATCAATTTGTCAACTTCTCTAGTGCGCTTTCTTCCATCTCTGGAAGTCTTTGCATGAGTGGGTGCTTGTTTCAATCCATATAATGCTCGCTTGAGTCTGCACACATGCAACTCTCTGTTGAAGGTATCAAATCCTTTCGGATGCTCAATGTACACCTCTTCCTCAATCACTTCGTTGAGGAATGTTGTCTTCACATCCATCTGATGTATCTTCCATCCCATCTGCGCTGAAAGTGTTAGAATAGCTCTGATTGAAGAGTACCTTGCTACTAGAGAAAAGGTCTCCTCGTAATCAACTCCCTCCACCTGAGAGAACCCTTTGGCCACGAATTTTGCCTTGTGTTTCTCCACACTCCCATATGTTGCTTGCTTTACCTTGTAAATCCATCTAGAACTCACCACTGACTTGTCTGATGGTCTTGGGACCACCTCCCAAACATTGTTTATGATAATGAAGTCATACTCCTCTACCAAGGCATCAACCCATACTGGTTGTTGCACTGCTTCCTCAAATGAGGATGGCTCAATCTCTACACTCTTGCTCATCAGATCCATGTAGCCACTATACCGATCTAGTGACCTCCTCTGCCTATGCTGTGATGTGGGTGCTCCTACATTATCTCTAACATCATGCATCAACCTGTCAACTTCTCAAGTGCGCTTCCTTCCATCTCTGGAAGTCTCTGCATCAGTGGCTGCTTCCACTCTCTGCTCCTCTGTATGTGGCTACTCCACATCATCCTAAGGTTCTTCTTTTGGAGCTAAAATCTCCTCATTTGCATGTAACTGAAGCTCCCTCTCAAGGGAACATCTCATGGCCTTCTCTTCATCGAACTTCACATCTCTACGAACCATTCTCATCCTATGATATGGTAGGTACACCCGATAGTTGTGAGGTGTATCAATGTACCCCACAAATATGTCCAACTCAACTGTCAGTTCTAGCTTTTTCCTTGCATCTTTGGTAACATGACATTAAACTAATGAACCAAATATCCTAAATTGTGCCTTATTTGGTTTCTTACCTGAAAAATCTTCTTCTGATGTACTCATCCCAAGAATTCAATGAGGACTTCTGTTATGCACATATACAACAATGTTGCATGCTGCATCTCCCACAATACTTTTGTTCTTCCTTTCATCCACCCCATTCTGTAGTGGGTTATGGGGTGCTATTAAATCCCATCAAATGCCTTCTGATTCACAAAATTTCTTGAATTCATTCGACACATTCTCCACCGTTATCACTCTTGAGAGACTTCACTTTATTGCTAGTGTTTTTCTCAACAAGTGATTTAAATTCACAAAATTTAGAGAATGTCTGATCTTTCTTCTGCATGAAGAAAATCTAGCATTTGTGTGAGAAATCATCTACAAATATTACATAGTACATGTGCTTGGCCGTGGAGGCTATCGAGAATGGTCCACACACATTTGAGTGAACTCTTTCAAGGATCACTTGTGCTCAATTGTCATTTTCATGAAAGGTGGCTTTGGTGTGCTTCCCTAATGTACAACTTTTGCATGTATCTCTCTGCTCCAGTGTAAACTTGGGAATTCCTGTAGAAATCTGCTACATGATCTTCAAAGCTTTGTGGTGCAAGTGACGCAATATTCTATGCCATAATTCACTAATGTCTCGACTCTACACCTTCTCTACTTTTGTGCTCAAAGCAGCACAGTCTTCTACATTCAATTTGTAGAGGTTCTTCACCCGAACCTCGATCCGCTTCATTTTTCATGAGGCTATGTGATGAAGGAAATCCTTTCCTTTGCTAAATATCGCATCGTAGCCATAGTCCTCCAACATAGCAATTGAAACCAAATTCTTCTTCATACCCGAAAAATAAATGACATCTTTTAATGTGAGAGGAGAACCAGACTCCCTCTGAAAAGTAACAATACCTATGTTGGTCACACTATACCTTCCATTATCTCCCATTTCGATGTGCATCTGGAGGTCCTTCTCCTCCAAGTCACTGAAGAATTTTTTGTTGTCAGTCATATGTAATGAGGCTCCACTATTCAGATACCACACACTACCCATCGTCGATGTCACCATGCAAGCAATGAGGGTGAAATCCAACTCGAATTGTGAAGCAAGAGCATCACCTACCGCTCCTCTTGAGGGCTTCTTGTCGACCTTCTTGTGCAAACACTTCATGGCATAGTGTCCCAACTCATGAAAGTGAAAACATTTAATCTTTGACAATTCCTTCTTCTTTCATACTTGACTAGAATCTGATTCAAAATAGGATGAATTCCCTTTCCCTTTCTTTTCCTTTCCAGCCAAGGAACAATTCTCCTCATTATCATGCTTGCATGAGGATCCATCTTTAGTGTTCCGTTGAATCTCTTCTTGCACCAAGTCAGACCACAAACGCTCCCACTCTGGTAGCTTCTACCTCCCAATTACCGAATCTTGGTAGTTGTGTCAGCGCTTGGGAAGTCCTAAAAGCACTAGGCTGACTAGATCATCTTCAGCAATTGTAATACCAACACTTCCAAGCTCATCCCAACATTGGGTGAACTTGGTCAAGTATTTTGGTATTGTGTCACCCTTCTCCATCTTAATTTTCTTGATCTTGTCCTTCAGTGCCATTTTCCTATGGTCACAATTCTTTTGAAGCAGGTCTGTCAAAGCCTTCCACATTGCGTATGGAGTCTCTTTCGTGTGGAGGTTTGAGACAATATGATCTCAAACTCCTTCTAATATGATCCTTCTCGCCTTTGCAATACATTTCCTCAACTCTGCTAGATCTTGAGCATCAATTGTTGGAGGCTTAGGAATATCTTTGTCTATGAATTCCTTCAACCTGTTGTTTTCCAACATTGTCTCCATCCAATCCTTCCAAGCAATATAGTTCAAACTATCCTCAAGGGCATATTTCAGTCTCAATTCGTAGAATGACATCTTGCTGGCTCTGAAGAATGATATTGAAAATTCGATTTCACCTGCAAAAGATAAATTCATATTCTCCTTGTCTAGAGTGATTTCTACTCTGATACCATGTAGACAATCCTCATAGGCATTCCTCTGACTGCAGGCACCACCTGTACAATTTGGATGATTATACAACTGATAATACATTGTCCCTGAACTCCAATCTCAATTGGGTAACTCTCAGATCTAACATGCATGAGTTATTTATGAGCGAATCATCAGTTAACTGGTTGAACACATGAAGCAACACCCCACTGTCTGACCTTCCTCCATCAGTTGGAACTAGTTTAACAGACTTTAATTCAGTTAAACTGACTTCATTAATTACAACTCAAAATAAACTCAACTAGGGCTCCCATAATGTAGGAGACACTCTACATGACTCAAGTTAGACCCTCAACTCGAATTAGCTGAGCCAACTAAGTCAAGTTAGCTTGTACAAGTTGTGATGTGGAATTACAATTTTATTCCTAATCTAATTCAAGGACAATTAAATTAGGATTTTCTTGTTGCATTTTCAACAGATCATTGGGAAGTAGAGATAGTGGGCTTCTCTGCTCTAAGGGCCCATGAATCAATATTTATATCAGTAGGTGGTAATAGGCATAAACCACCCTGGATGGAATTTGAAGGGTTGAGTTCTCTGACTTGAGCTTTTTTGTTTTGTTTTTTCTTCATAATGGTGACATTAGGAAAGGAAAAAATGGGTTAGTCGAGGGTGTTTCAATAGGTGAGGTTCCAGTGTAAGTATGAATGGGAATTTGGTTTAGGGCTTCCTTGTAAGAAAGTGAAGGAGCACGGGGGTGGACAAGGTGAGTTAGCGAATGGAGAAAGATTAATCGGGAGGGTAAAGGGTTCCGAGTAGGAATGATTTAGAGTAGTCTGCAATATTGTGGTCATAGCTTGACCATTTTCTCTCATACAAGATTGTTGTAGAGGTCAGCGGGGGTTGGATAAGTTTGGGGGTTTTGTGAGGAAAGTTATATGGCAAGACATAGCTTTGTGGGGTTTGATGCAAGGTTATGGAGTTGTAAGCACTCATTTCATTTTGGTTAATAAGCAGGTTATCTTCAGGAAATAAGAACAATATTAGAGAATTAGGAACAACTATTGACTTACAGGTCAGTTCCTTACTACTAGTTGTGGGATCCGTTGCTTGTCTGGTGCCTTGACTGCGAACCTTAGTGTTCTGGTCGGTAACGTTGTCCTCTAGTGCCAAGATTGCAACCCCTTTCATTGATGGGTCCTTTGACAACAAGATACCTAAGGTCAAACATTGACTATGTCCATAGGAGTGGAGCCTTCCATCCAGTTGTTCCCCGAAGTTAGATTTTTCGATGGCAAGATCTAAGTCTGCACTAAATCACTAATAGGGTCCGTCACAATCTCTAGAGAGGAGGCGACCTACTTCCCATTTTCCATAAGAGGGCTAGTCGATGCTTTGAAGTAGTTCTTTGCTCCAAAACCATGGCGGGATGAAGCCTTATAAGAGTTTATCATATGTCCCACTTGTCTGTAGTTGAGACATCTGAATGGAATTTTCCAGTAGTCCAAAGGTTGGTTGATAACTCTATCTCCCCACATGATTTTAAGTGTCTCCAGTAAACCCTCCAAGGTGTCCATGTCCACCAAAACCCATGCCCTTCGCTTCTCTTCTGCAAGGAGGGATGCTTCTTCAAGATAAACAAAATTTCCTAGATTGTTAGCTACCTTAATGAGAACCTCTTTTGCCCTGAGCTCGAGGGGGAAGCCTAGAAAAATAACCCATATGTGTTTGTAGCATTGCTATTATGTTCTTGGGAAAAAGTTCGAATGACACCTTTGTAAACACAATGAGCCTCTACCAATAACCCAAGGCCTGTTGAGAATAAGATCCAAATATTGCTCCGTCAGGAAGTGGAAGTGAATCCACTTATTGACCAGGATGTTTACTATAGGTGTGTATCCAACCAATGGCTTCCAATAAGCCCTAACACATGAAAGTAGTTGCTCATGTCACATGGAAATGTAGCTGAGATTGCCCACAAGGGCTCTCTTGGAGAGGGATTCGACCGTGTCCATCTTTACATCCATGCCTAGGGTTAGTTCTTTTTGTGCCTCTAATGCCTTAATGTGCTTTTGGTTGCACTTCTTTTTAGTCTTTTCCCCCACCAACTTAGTGTTTGTCCCAACTCCTCCCACTCCAGATGTTGCATGATACTCCGGTCAACTTGACCCCAACTGACGAAAAGGTTCAAAAAACCTTGCATATTCTCTGTCTACTAAAGGACCTATCAGAGGCCTGAAAACAACCAGATCGTAGTTGTACCGCTTAGAGGGATCACTGAAAACCAGTAGAAAAAAAATGGGGGCGTTAAGGTAAACAAAAGGGATGAGATAACATAGCGGAAAAGATCACTAGTAAAGACTAGAATGGGAAGCTAGAGTGCAGACAAGGAAGCGTGAAGGGGTTCAAGCGTCAACTGCAGGCTAGCCTCCAATAGGGTTTCAACTATAGGGCACCATTAAGGTTTTTTGGTTGCAGAGCCCCCCCAATCTATCATAGACCCAAGCCAAGGACTTGAGTTAGCGTCTAAGTTTAGAGAATGCCCCAATTAGACTTGACTCAACACCTAAGGTCTTAGGTGTCATGTTTGCACTTCCTTCTTCACTTAGAAGTATATTTTAATCTCTTGGATAAATGTGATTCTCATATTTGTTCTCATGATCAACCACATTGGTTGGTTCAAAAAGTCTACCAAAAATTGTTGATTGTAATTTAATCGTGAAGAATTATTTCAAAACATTATGAATAAAAAAGTTGAACTCAAGTTATTTTAATGACGTTGTTTACCAAGGCCACAATTTTGTTGAGAAAATGGTTTTTGGCTAGAATCAGAGCTTTTTTTTTCAAAAAATCCAACCATACAAGTGTTTAAATCATTTTTTTATAGTGGAAATGGATTAAGCACCATCAAAAACTTATGGGTACCCAAAATCCTAAGCTTGGCCATTATAACCTAGATTTTCCAAAATTTCTGAGTGATTTTGGTTAAAAGCTTACCAAAATTTCTACTATTTTTGAGTAAAACTACTCTTATTTTAATATTATTTATTATTTTTAAACTGTAGAATAATTGATTGATTGCAGCGATTTGGACAAAGCCTAAGATGAGACCCCTCTGCCCACCAATAACCAGCGGAAAACAGAAGTCAAAACATTTATCATTTATTGCTCAGGGAATCGTACTTGACGAATCATCCACATTGGGATTTATTGCGAAGGATTCATGCTCAACGAACAAGTGCATTTCTTATTTAGGTGAATTTATCTTGGGATTTATTACGAAGGTACTCATGGGTGCTGGTCCATCTCTACTGTTCTAGTTTCCTCTCCATACACAAGACAGGGAAACGAGGAAGCATTGAATTGAAAGTCCAACAGATGAAGAGGGAACACCAAGAGGATGAAGGGATGCCATTACCATATTGGAAAGGTATGAGAGGCTTGTCAACAAGGTCTCAGTTTCCATTGTCTTGCTGCATTGAACGTAGCTTTCTGCATATTCATATAAATGGGTTTACGTCGCTGATATTACCTCCGTGTATATTGTTTTCAACTTCGACTTTCAGGGCAGAAGCAAAACCCAAAACCCAGCTCGGGATTTGGCCTCGATATTGAAGGAGGCATCGTCAAGACGTTCCAAAAGATTAATAGATCACAGTATTCACCGTCTTCGTAGGCAATTGTTGGTGCAAATTGAATCTGAGAGGCTAAACAATGAGAGCCAGCCATCGAAGCCCAGCATGTCAGAAAACAATCACAACGACGGGCATCAGAGGCGCTCCTTTGATGCCAGGAAAACAGAAAACTATTACAGTCCGACATTGAATAGACTTAAATCAGAGAACCCGCAGAAAACCCTAGATGAATATGACTGCAACAGTCCCACCATTCTTTCCACCAGACAAATGGTGGATGTCTTAAACTTTCAGAAAGATACCCAAATAGCACTAGAAATCTTCAACAGGGCAGGGAAACAAGAGGGTTACAAACACAATCTTTATACCTACAGGGTCATGATTCAGAAGCTACTTGATGCAAAATACCACGAAGACGCAGAGAATCTGCTCAACGAAATGACTGCAGAAAGCTTCCGATATGGGGATCCTGCAGTGTTCAATAGCTTGATCAGGAGCTTTGGCGAGGCCCTGTTGATGGAAGCAGCATTCAAGGTATTTCATCGCATGCATGATTTCTGCAATCCTGATGTTGATTCCTATAATGCTCTTCTGAATGCCTTAGTGCAGAACAAGCACTATGAAACTGCTATTGCATTCTTCAACCAGCTGGGTTGTGCTGGAATTCCTCTCACAGTCACAACCTTCAATATTGCCATTAACGCACTTTGTTATGTCAATAGAGTAGAGGAGGCCGTTGTGCTTTTACGACAAATGCATGAACAGAAATGGCCCCCCAATGTCTGCACTTATAATACACTTATAAGAGGATTTTCTGATAAAGGAGATGCTGAAGAAGCCGCCAAGTTGCTGGATGAGATGGTGGGTAAAAAAATTAAGCCGAATGTCAGAACTTTTACTACGCTGGTTCATGGCTTTTGCAAGGCAGGTGACCCTAAGAGAGCTTTGGAAATATTCAATGAGATTGTGATTGAAGGTTTATCTCCCAGTGTCGTCACATATAGTATACTAATATCAGGCATGGTCAAAGAAGGATATATTGATCAAGCCGCAGAAATTCTACACCAGATGCCGGCACGGGGTTGCATTCCAAACGTGTTCTCGTATAGCTCTGCCATGGCTGGTTCCTGCAGATATGGAAGGTTTTCTGACGCGTATAAATTTTTCAATGAAATGCTGCAAATGGGCCATGTTCCGAATGTGGTGACCTTCAATACGCTGATATATGGACTTTGCAAAGAACAGCGTTTGGAAGAAGCGGCTCGGATTTTGGATGAAATCAGCGATAAAGGAATTCATCCTAATGCTATTACTTATACTACTTTGATTGATGGATACTGCAAGCTGGGTGATATACACAAGGCCATGGAACATCTCGGGCAAATGAGGGCAAAGGGCCATGCTCCTAATAGCATAACTTACACTACCCTGATAGATGCACACTTAAAAAAGTGCAATTGGGATGAGGCTGAAAAGATTTTCAGTGAGATGCTCAGGAATGACTGTGAACCGGATCTTGTAGCATACAATGTCTTCTTGTTTGGTCTCTGCAAGGAGGGAAAGCTGGAGAGAACCTCAGTAATTTTGGATGAAATGTTGGACAAAGGATTTACTCCAGATGTTTTTACTTACACCATCATAATTGATGCTTTGTGCAAGGCAGGGAAACTTATTCAAGCTAAAAGGACACAGGAGGAGATGATTATGAAAGGCTGTCCTCCAAATGTTGTTACTTACACCTCAATGATTCACGGTTTCTGCCAAGAAGGAGATTTCCATGAAGCCAATCGCGTTCTGGATGAAATGCTCTCCAATGGCTGTGTTCCTGATGTAGTAACATGGAGCACGTTAATGAATGCATTCCGAGGGGAAATCAAGTCTCAAAGCAGTATGGGCATTTTAAAGAACAGTATCTCTAAGATAATAGATGACATGCTTGACGAAAGTTTGGTTCCTAATGCTTTTGCTTCTGTGTCTCTGTTGGATTTTCTCTGTGAGGATACCAAGTCCGCTGTAAAAGCAATACTTAATGAGATGGGGGAGAACAACTGCATTCCTGTAGAATTGACCAAAAACCCATTTATTAACCGTCTTTTCAAGGAAGGCAAATTGCATGGGGCCATGTTGCGATATTGGGCTAATTTTTGCTTCTGATTCTGTATTCATAAACATGTGAAACCATGTGTTGATGGCATAATGAAGGGAAACCTTCAACAGTCTTTCATTCATTATTATCATGATGGGAAGCGCTGAACAGTTTTGCATGCACTGTTATCGTTGTTAGATCGTACTGTACTCAGAAGCTGCGTGAGGTAAATGGTTTGCTCATGGATATACGCAAAGAAATTAAGGCTTTGAGGCCCACAGACGTTAGTGTTGAAAGCTTTTGGTTATCGAATCCTGCAATCAATTGGGCAATGTATATCTCGTCATCGATTTGAGAGTAATGGCTTTGATGCTAAAAGCTGTATTGTAATCATGGTTTCCACTCTGACTATTATAAAATGCTTCTTCTCTAGACCGCAGTAATTAGTTTATTGTTTTATTAGTGCAAATTTGGAGACTGCTCTGGAACCAGAACTTTTGTTTATAAATAAACTTAATTGATTGCTGTCCTTTTTTACCTGCTATCTATTGGCAATGCTTTTGAGACACATTTGTTTAACCACTTGATCAGTTGTATGAATCAAATATTTTGGATGGTTGAATCTATTAGGTCCTATATTTTGGGGATTTTCCTTTTGGTTCAGGACAAATGCTATGACCTTGCACCCAAGCTAAACAATACATTTGGCAAAGCAGTGGCTGTCTATCCACAAAATAAATCTTGATTGTCTAGCAGCTTGGTGGAGTAGGATAGTTTCATCTTTATTTTTTACCCTTGAACATTTTAAGAAAATCAATATACTAAGTTTGACATCAAGGCAGGTCTGAATTCAAAGCTAGCTTACATTTATTTGTCTTACCTTTTAGCTCACAAAAGGTTAAGGTGCTTTCCAGAGCAGAGATAGCCCTGGTGTGACTTTTCAGTCAGGACCTTACCTGCCCGAGCAGAGCTTAGAACAAGGACCTTATTTTAGCATAGCGAGCTTCAGTAAGACCTTTCAGGATCCTTCGTTTTGTTGTTTAAACTAACCTACCTGATACGCCTCCCTTCTACCTGTCAGGAATTGGATATGCCAACTCGTCTTTCCCATGAGGACATGTGCAAGGCGTATATGCATTCCAAAAGTTGTACAAAATAATAAATGCTCATTAATTGTATGCTAATTTCTGTTGCCAACACACTTAACCAACTTCTAAGAATGTAAATAAGGTCCATATGTTGCAGAAGAAGCAATTGGCCATTCTAATACATTTATGTTGGAGCATGTTAATATTAGAATAACATGTTCTTTGCTTAGGGTAGATACTTCAATATTCAAGAATCAATATTAGCCCATGTTTAATCCATTGCAATCTCATGAATCATCATCATATTGACAGTAACTAAAGAAAGAACATATGCAATAAATAACGAAGACAAGCCAAGACAAGAGGACACAATAATATGGCACAAGCCAGGGAAAATCCCCAAGATAGGGAAAACACTTGATCAAATCTTCTTATTATCAATATCAAATGTTTAGCAGAGGGAGAAAATACAATCGATGACAATATATCAGCTCAGACAAGTCTTTCATTCTGCCTTCAAACATTAGCAGTCAAATTCAGCCCTAGTCAGAGATCAACAGGAGGCAAAGCAGCTGCAAGGAAGTCTTCAAAAGGAGCCCAGTCCTAGTCCAATTTGTGCGGCCTTCTTTAGTGATTGTAATGGACCCAAAAAAGATTTATACTGAGCAGTCAAGCCTGTGATAATATAACAGTTGTAGATCTGGAGCCCAGACTTGTTCCAGCAACATCAAACAGCCCACACATATGATAGAAACACCTCCATTCACCTGCGCTGTACTAGGAGAAGCTGCGGCTAGGGCAGAGGTACTTTCCTAGCCCATTCGGCCCACAAAACAGGCTTCCCAACTTACTGCTGTAGGTGTCCTTACCTGTGGCCTGAACAGAGACAACATGACCCTTAATGTTATGCACAAAAATCCCTCTTACCTCTCCTCTGAGCTGCAGCCTAAGATTGCAAGGAACTCTACCTCAAGATCTGTTCCAAAATTCGACTTCGAGGCCTTCTCTCAATTGGCATAGGACCTCAAACATATGCGGCTAGGTTTGCAAGGAATCTGCACCCTTCCAACAGAGATATTCCTATCCCAGCTTGTGCTCCTTGCCTCCTATATTTCAGCCACAGAACCGCACCAAAAACGCAGAGCTACACCATGTGAGAATGCACTTAGGATCATGCTCAATGAGCTGGGAGAGCACTTCTATTTATATAATTTGGAGAGGGGTTCAACTTGATAATTTACCCCAAGCCAACCTTGATAAGTTGCACATGTGAGGGCTTATTTTCAAAAATATATTTTTCCTTATCCAAATTTAGAGATCTTTCGGTCAATTCTGGTCCTCTCGAAAAGAGAAATTCAATGCCACAATTATCTTTATCAAAGGAGCTACCCAAAGTGGAATTTGGCCTTAGTTTCCAATTTTAACACTCCCTCCCAACTAGGGAGAATTCTGTTGAGAAATCTAGGGCATAACAATTTAGTGATTTGTCTTCTATTAGTAATTGCTTGTGAGTGCTTTTTACTTGTTTATATTAGGATATTCTTTTCTTTAGGTTATTAGTGTTCTTCTTCATCAAATATCTACCAATGTATAAATCATAAAGAGACAAGAGACAAAGAGTATAGGCTATAGCCTATCATCTAGGGCCAAAACCTCTCACTCTTTGAGAGGAAAACTTGAACAAATTCTTCTTTTTATAGATATTCCAATTGACGAATACCAAGACCATGACCTAGACCCTTGACCAAAATGACCTCTCCAACACCAAGTCAACTTTCTGCAATTTAGCCTTCACTTCTCCAACTCAGATCTGAACTTTTTGGTCTTGTTGACTATAGTTTTCGGCCTGCTATAGTAGACCCTTCTTTCTTGCATGTGTGACTGATAAGGGCTGAGTTTTGTCCCTTACCTCTTCGCTTTGACTAGAGAGAGGCTCTATATTAACTCGGCATGCAGCATAGACATCATGCTTACCTTAACTCAGATTCTCATCTTCTGTAACACTGATATTTCTGCTCTTGCCTTTCCACGCACATGTGACAAACCTTGCCCAGAAAACAATCCTGAAATATCTTCGATCTTCCCTTCAAACTTGGTCTATTTCCTTCGCTTGGCTGTGAGGATGTTGTAGACCCTTAGATCAAACTCTTTTCTGCCTCTTCTTGGCTTACCTTCTTTGAAATCTTCACCGAAAATCTCACTCTGAAATGATGCTGAACATTGCTATTTATAGTTGTTTCCTGTCAATATAAGCCGACTTGACTTGGGTGTGAGCCGACATGTCACTTCAGGAGATCATTTAATTCATCTTGAAGCCGACTTGCATGAGGAGACTTTGCTTGGTCTTGGAGGGTTGTTTACACTTATCTAATGACTCATACAAATTATAACATGCCCAAGAAGGGTCTTTCATACGTGACATAGGCGCAATTAGACTTTTATGACTAGATGACTCAATTCTAAAGGCTCACAATGGGATCTATCACTAAAATAAAATTCCTTGCTCATGAAACCCATGAGACAAACATTACATTAATAATTTTATTTTTCTTTTTTTCATCAATTACATAAAATCACAATTACACGTCATTATGAAGACCGAACCTAGTTACTTTTCAACAAATTCCACCTACCAACCCATGCTATTCTGTCATCATGAACCATCTTTTCATTCCATCTCAACTCTGTTGAACACTGATATAGATAATGAAAAAGAATCGATCAAGAGTGAGTCACAAGACGTTACCACTCTCACTCTCCACTAACAAAGGTCAGTTCACATAACTAGGTGTAGAACCACAATCAGACTTGATCCCAAGTGATCAAGTTTGTTGAACATCATGCATCTTAGACATAGGGAGTACGGCAATACACGATGCGTCCATCGGTAGTGCTATGGTCCCTATCCACTTTTCCCAACTCATTGGCCAAATGAGAGGTACTTCCCATGTGTCCTAGAATACATGGGTAGGATGATGCAAGAACACTAGCAAGGAAAGAATATATCACATCCTGCTCACAACCACATGTAGGGAAAGGAGAAAGCACATCCTACAAACATATGTCACAATCACATGTAGGGAAAGGAGGAAGCACATCCTACAAACATATGTCCCAACCACACGTAGGGAAAGGAGAAATCACATCCTACAAACACATGTCACAACCACATGTAGGGAAAGGATGAACCACATCCTACAGTCACATGTCACAACCATCGTAGGGAAAGGGTAAACCACATCATACGCGCTTGCAAGCCACTGAGAGTAGGGAAAGGATGAACCACATCCTACATGCATGCCAATCATCAATGGTAGGAATGATCCTATACGTGGGGAAATGATCAACCACGTCCCACCGACATGTCAACCATCGATCATAGGGAATGAACATCCTACATGTGAGGAAAGAGTGAACCACGTCCCAGTGACATGTCCACACGTGACAACCAACAGATGCATATTTACATCTCTGATTGGGGTGTTCGCAGGAGAAGGTGAACCACTCACCCTACACGCGTGTCATCAATGGTAGGGGAAGGTGGCAATTAGGTTAATTAGATTCTTCTCATGATGATAACTATTTGTGAGGTACCTTTTTACCTTTTTTTATTAGTACAATCTTCATTTATTATTAGAGTGTGTTTTCTTACTTCATCAAATAGTTACCAAAACAAAAGAGACAAGAACACAAGATGTTGGCTTTCTGCCAGGGCCAAAACCTCTCACTCTTTGAGAGGAAATGTTAGGTCCCTATACTACTAGTGTAACCCCTTATTGTTATTAGTACAACCCCCTTATTATATTGTTGTGCCCATGTAGTCCCCATATTGTTATTATTGTGCCCCATAGAAGCCCACTATTGTTATTATTGTGCCTTACATTATTATTTTTATGACCCCTTAGACTCCTATATATAGAAAGGAGGTCTTGTCATTTGTATTATCGAAGAATTGTTCATTTGTGTAATGTAAAGGAGGTTGCCCCCACGAAGAGGCTTATTTCTAAGGCGTTGATCTATCTTTTCTATATTTTTGTGAGCTAATTTCATAACATTTGGTATCAAAGCTTTGGATTCTAGGGTTTCGCTACTCCAAACAGGTCATCGTGGCATTTTTGCTATAACTTTTTTTCTACGATGTTTCAGAAGCTAAAAACAAAACCCATTTGAGAAGAAATCTCGCTGAACCTCGGGGCCGAATTTCAGAGCTTTTCGCGCTATATTTGCGGAGATATGATCTGAGGAATTTTGTATTTTTGGTGACTCCTGAATTACATTCCAAACAGGTGACCTGGGAAAATTATCATAACTTTCTCTCTGAGGATCAAATTGACATTTCGTAAGAAGTTACAGAAAGAGGACGGACTGTAGTCTGTTGTGTGTATTTTTTAGATCCAAAGGTCAAAATAGTGACACGTGGCACGTCATAGAAGTTCGCTATTTTGAAAAGGTGTATAATCAAGTCATCTTGGGAGATTGTGCATAACTCTTTCTTGGAGAATCCAATTTCGATCAGACTGGTGGCGTTGGAAATAAGATGCAGAGAACTACTGTAAGTCGCAATTTCAGAATTGGAAGATCCAAATTTACAGAGTTACAGTCATTTCAAGATAGAGCCCTTAAAATCAAGAAAAAGCGAGATGAGGAAGTTTGATGGCAAGGATCCGGTAAATTGGATACTACAGATGGAGAAATATTTTGATCTACATGGTGTACCATTGTTACAAAAGGTATGTATTGCATCTTCATA
>APFE030379597.1:269358-297975 GCA_000404065.3 Pinus taeda
GTTTCCCCGTTTCCAAAATTTGGGGAGGTTACGTTTCGTATCGCTTCCCGTTTCGGAAATTCGTACCCATTTCCCTGTTTCGTGCAACTTAGTTCGAAACGCATCGGCCAAAAATTTCTCTTATATGATTTCTACCGAAAGACTTTGCTTAAACCATTGAAATTACTTCAATACAATTTGATTAGGACTGCATGAGTGAGCTGCTAGGATCCTTTGATGTCAGTCTTTTTCAATGTGGCTTCCACCATACAAAAAATTCTGAATCACTAACTAGGCGGTTGGCTTAATTTCTTCAGTCAAGTCGGCTTTTAAAGATGTGAGCATACTTGAACTAAGTATGAATATGTGCCTTAAGACAAGATCTCGCCTTTTTCACAGATACTCAGGGCGGCAGAAGATCATTTTCTTCAGGACGGGTCGCATTACTTACACCCAAAATTTGATGGAGGATCCTTGGTTTCATTTCTTGGTGAAAAAACTCCTGAAATATTTCTGCCTAGGAATTTGTACAGGTGATCCGGTTCTTCTTTCAAGTTCATTCTCTGATATTCGGATCCATATATATGATTTGACTTCCTCCCAAGAGATTATCGAGCTCTATCGCAATAATGACAAATCTGACTTCAAACTGATCTGACTTTTCATTGAAGATGACTGAAGAGTATTCTTATCTTCTTCCGAGGAAGAGTCCTGATGATAACTTCGCATTTCTGTGGGGCCTAATTGGACTGAGCCATAAATCTAAGCTGATGTGAGCTATAATCCTTAGATTTAAATTTAGAAAGGTGCTTCAGATCAGAATGTCCAAAATGTGAAGATTAGCCCAAATATGCATGCTCAGAAATGCCTCAGACACCCTTCCAGAGTTGCCTCAGAGCAAAGAAGATCGAAGAGCCTCCATAATCCAAAACTCTTCAAACATCAACCTTTTTCTTGAGATTGCTTTCTCTTTCGCTCTTGCTTGGGCTTTGTCTTCTCCTTAGCTCCAATACCATGTTAATTTTAGAATAACATGTTCTTTGCTTAGAAGTTAGGGTAGATAGTTCAATATTCAATATTAGCCCATGTTTAATCCATTAGCAATCTCATGAATCATCATCATATTGACAGTAACTAAAGAAAGAACATATGCAATAAATGACGAAGATGAGTCAAGACAAGAGGACACAATAATATGGCACAAGCCAGGGAAAAATCAAAAACCCCAAGATGGGGAAAATCCTTGATCAAATCTTCTTATTATCAATATCAAATGTTCAGCAGAGGGAGAAAATACAATCGATGACAATATATCAGCTCAGACAACTCTTTCATTCTGCCTTCAAACATCAGCAGTCAAATTCAGCTCTAGTCAGAGATCAACTGTAGACAAATCAGCTGCAAGGAAGTCTTCAAAAGGAGCCCAGTCCTAGTCCGATTTGTGTGGCCTTCTTTAGTGATTGTAATGAACCCAAAACAGATTTATACTGAACAGTCAAGCCTGTGATAATGTAACAGTTGTAGATATGGAGCCCAGACTCATTCCAGCAACATCAAACAGCCCACACATATGATAGAAACACCTCCATTCACCTGTGCTATACTAGGAGAAGCTGCGGCTAGGGCAAAGGTGCTTTCCTAGCCCATTCAGCCCACAAAACAGGCTTCCCGACTTACTGCTGTAGGTGTCCTTACCTGTGGCCTGAACAGAGACAACACAACCCTTGATGCTATGCACAAAAATCCATCTTACCTCTCCTCTGAGCTGCAGCCTAAGATTGCAAGGAACTCTGCCTCAAGATCTGTTCCAAAATTCATCCTTGAGGCCTTCTCTCAATCGGCATAGGACCTCAGACATCTGCAGCTAGGTTTGCAAGGAATCTGCACCCTTTCAACAGAGATATTCCTCTCCTGGCTTGTGTGCCTCCTATCTTTCAGCCACAGAACTGCACCAAAAACGCATAGCTACACCATGTGAGAATGCACTTAGGATCATGCTCAATGATCTGGGAGAGCACTTCTATTTATATAATTTGGAGAGGCGTTCAACTTGATAATTTATCCCAAGCCGACCTTGATAAGTTGCACATGTGAGGGCTTATTTTCAAAAATATATTTTTCCTTATCCAAATTTAGAGATCTTTAGGTCGATTTTGGTCCTCTCGAAAAGAGGAATTCAATGACACAATTATCTTCATCAAAGGAGCTACCCAAAGTGGAATTTGGCCCTAGTTGCCAATTTTAACAGAGCATTATACTCAGAATCTAGCTTTTGGTTTTATATAGCCATTCCCTTTTGTAGAAATCCTTGTTTCTGAACTTGATTCTCTTACTCAAAGTTATGATTTGAACCCTTGATGATTTTCCCATCCATATATAGTGATGAGTTTTGATCAGAGTTGAAGCCTATAAGTGGTTTAGGCAAGGAGGAACACGGACTTCGGTGATGAAGGTGCTGACAACAAATCAGGTATTACTTTGTGATTGCTGTTCCACATTTAATAGATATATGAAGATCTCTTTTATTTCCCTCCCTCAAAAACTATGTTGTTATCTATTTAATTATTGATTACATAATTTGGAGGAGAAATGAATTACCTAATATTAATTAAGATATGTTAGTTACAAGTAATTATTGATCACATAATTTGGAGGAGAAACGAATTACCTAATATTAATTAAGATTAATTAGTTACAAGTTTTCTTGTTTTATTTTCATTTATACTTTATGTTTTAAATGGTTTGAGGAAGATTGTGCCTTGCTTGCATGTAGATATTTGAAAAGTTTGGAACATCTGCGACTTTATCTAGTCAAATTACAAGATCCAACCAAGAGACTCACAAAGTGGTCAAAGGTATTCTTTCTTATTTATTTCTTGTATTTTTGACATATTTACTGAATCCAGAAAGTTGAATTGTTTATCTTCTATCCTCTCTGCCATTGATTTAACCCGAGTCAATGAGGGATTATTCCCTATCACAGAATTGATGACTCCAGTAGAGAGAACTCCATTAGTTTCTCAATTTTGCGGTTTCATCTCTCTTACTTCCAGCCTTAAAATTGGAATTGGTAAGTTAGCTGTGCTTTGCTCCTTGTTTGCTTGCTGTGGGAACTAAAATTTAAGAGTTTTTCAAGCCTTTTCTGCAAATTTTGACACATTTTTTAGACTTCATACATGCCTGTTCTTAAGGACAGAGGTGTACTACACGTCTTTCTTTCTGTAAAATCATGTATATATGTATATTTCGTTAAAGGTAAGTGCACATAACTCCTGAAGGGTAAATCTTGCAGTTACTTGAATATAGCATCAATATGGAAAGGAAAAAGAAAAAACTGCATTCTGTTAAATTTATTAGATAGATCCCTTCAGCTATTTGTTGTTTGAATATTGTAAATAATGCCTAGCTTCACAGAAGGATTAACATAAATGTAATATTTATCAATAACTTTATTATTTCCAACATTCTTTGAGCCTTAAAAACATCACAAATTTTACCCTCAATTTCTTTGAATAAACTATATAGTATAGACTTCAAGTAAACAAATAATATTTAAAAGCAACCAGACTTTTCTGTATAGAAATTCTTATAGTCAAGGTGTAGAGCCTTGGTGTAGGTTGGAGAGTAAATTCTCCAAGGCTGCAAAATGAAACTAGAACTTCTAGGGAGCGAAAATCCATTAGCAACAAAAGATGCTTTTCAGGAAAGTGCACCTAACAAGCACATTAAGCACAAGTTAATAGCTGAGTAGGCATAGAGATTATCCACTCCATGTTTAGTGGGCAATGCATGTATTTTAGCTTAAGTGGAAGTGACAAGTCCTCAGGGTCACACCATTTGTCCAAAGTTTCTAGTCTAGGACTAAGTCCTACATATCTTGCCCATATGTAGAAACCTGACCCACGACTTTCTTGCTCATAGCATTTCTTTAGGTTGTTGCCTGGGTGACTACAAGTGGGAGGTGCTTGCAGTACTCAAGACAGACTCTTAACATATGTTTCATCTTCCTTGAAGGATGCCCATCTTCATGAGGGTACGTGCACCTTGACTAATTTGTCACGT
Source organism: Pinus taeda (assembly GCA_000404065.3). Classification (NCBI taxonomy): domain Eukaryota; kingdom Viridiplantae; phylum Streptophyta; class Pinopsida; order Pinales; family Pinaceae; genus Pinus; species Pinus taeda. Next base: position 273,400 of record APFE030379597.1, read on the forward strand.
GAAAGTTACCATAACTGTCTCTTACAACTTCGTTAATTTGACTTGGGCCTTAATCATCCCAAGCTAGCTTCTAGAACGATTTTTGATCAACTCTTCAATGATTTAGTTTCAAGCCGTAACCACCTTGGGCAAATCTTTTGGGATAGTTTTCCTCTAGTTTTTTTCTTAGGAAAATTTTCACTTGAGTGCTTGGTAATTAATGAGTAGTTAGCCTTAGGTTGAAATTGCCTTATGCATTTGATGAGTCCTTTATTTCAAAATGGTTGATCAACCGCTTTGTTAGTTTTCAAGGACCAAAGTTCTTTCTTTAGAAAGGAGCCACTTTTGATCAAGTGAATGTTGAACAATTCGAGTCCACAACCAAGTGAGCCAGTAGAAGAGGCACCTATTACTTCCAACAATCCCCCAAGGGAAGAACATTTGCAAGAAGAACCTAATCTTGCACAAGTGTCAGCGAAATGGGATTTAAGAAATTTGAATGGACCTGAATAAGTTCCATCCACTCCCCTACATGATAATTTTTTACTGTTGGAAATTGAAGACATCCATGATTTATCTACAACGAACTTTAATGTTGGAATTTTGGGTAGCTCGGAAGGTATTTCCGAGAAGGATACCTACCAAAAGTTGTTGGTTGGGAAATTTACCCAAAAGTGGGGTTTTGGACCCAAAGTGTGGGTGTAGGACATAAAAGAAAATAGTTATTTATTCTAAATGGTCAAGAGACTAAAAACCTAAGCCTAGAGGTTTTGTAAGTGACCCAAGGAAAAGGATAAATAGAGAATATCTAAGGTGAGGTCTCACACACTATGTGCGAGAGATATGTGAGCTCTCTTGTGCTAAGAGTGCCCTAGAAAGTTCGAGTGAGTGCCATAGAAAGGTCGAGTTTTGCTTATGAGGCTGAGATTATCATTTGAGAAAGCAACAAATCCTAGATCAGCAAGAGGACCAAGGGTTTGGAGAAGCTGAGATCTGGCCGATTTTATTTAGGGCTTGATCTAGGCCAAGAAATAGATTCGTCCAAGTTGCTGAAGGAGGCCAAATGAATAGAGATTTGTGGAGGGCCTGTAGCCTACCCAAAAGTGGGTCCCTCTTTTGGAGAGCTTTCCATTCCGATCTATCCTCCTTCAACCGGTAGCAAAAACCCCCGACAACCACTTGCTAGCTTTGATGTGCTACTTTATCTCCGCCACCTAAGCCAACCATCACGTACCCTCGCCCATTTGTTGAGATCGTATGTTTGAAGGTGGGCCATCCAATCCTAAAGGTGTAGTTTTTTTTTATGCAATTTTGTGCTTATGCTTGTTTTTCTTGGGCACACTTGGATATGGATCACTAGGTGGCTTGGAAGGAGGAAGGGTTTTGATTGTAGTTTTGTTCCCTTACCTTAACTAGGGGGGGTTAATTCTCAACCCTAGTCCCGTGGGATCTCCCTTACTAGCTTATAGCTTTAGGATGGGCACTACTTGGGAAACCCCGATTTTGCTAGCATGGTCCAGCTTTCCCGTTCCACATTTTTCTCTCGCGTCCACACATTGCATGCCCTATGTCATCATATTCCCTCTTTGGGTCCACATGACCATTAGGTCCACAAGGCTCTAGTTTCCCCCTCCCCTTGTCCACATGTTTGGGTCGGGCCTGGAACGATTCCCCAGAGGTCGCAGCTAAAAAAAAAAAGATAAAAGCATAAATGGCCACATACGAAAGGAAATAATACCACAAAATGCAAAAGATGTCTGGGACCATAAAATTAGCGCGTGGGCAAAAGCCAAACATGAGCTCTACCCCTTATCATTATGGCCATCACCCTGGTTCCTAGGGCCCCTATGAGTTCCCCCTGCATCATTAAGGAACCCATGCATATCCCAACCCGTGGTGGGTGATGAGCTACCCCACCTTAAGGGGGTAATCACTGTTGTATCATACACAACATGCTCTCATCCCTTGGAGCCCTGAGAAATATAAAAAAGGAAGTCAATAAAAGGAAAAAGGCAAATGAAGAAGGGTGGAAAGACAAAGGTTGGAGTAACTAATGTACTACGATTTGCCCCTCCTACATTCATACACCCAAGTATGTGGACATCCATCATCACGACCACCCTTGAGCCCATGTCATTTGGCCTTGAGACCCTATGTCCCCATCCACTTCATCATTATCCACATGACACCTATCACTTGAAGGATGTACCTTGGCCATGTTCTTCCCTTTAGGTGCTGGGAACACTGAATAGGGTTGTCTATTAGCCACTCCTACCCAAGGAGGTAACACCATTACATGCTCGAAGCCCCACATCTGGAAGGGAAACCCAGTACGAAGTCTCATTTCTGCTCTTGATTAACAAGCTTATTCACTCAATTGCACTAATGAATTAATGTGTCTGAAGGTGAGGAGTCGCATTAGATCTTATACAGGATTGTAGGTGCGTTTTCATGTTGGACTTGGCCTCCCTATACGGGGTCCAAGCCCTCGAGAGGATCATGATGGCATTTGTAGGGTGAGCATTGAGAGCCATGGGCCTCCATTCATGCAGGGAATTGTTTGCCACACCATGGGCTTCTTTATCACCACAATTAGCTTGTTCATTGCCCCAGTTATTTGAAAAACGATGCACTTGGACCACGATGCCCCAGCTGGTTACACCAATGTCACATGATTCGGGTTTGAGTTCGAATTCGACACCGATTTAGTTCGATTCAAATTTGAATTTTTTGATAAGATTCGAATATGAGGTTCGATTAGGCTCATATATTATATTTATATTATTTAAATTTAAAAGGTAAAAAAGTAGATTAAATAAAAGTATACTTATCTCCTTTGATATTCCATTATATTTTTATTATATATATTAATTATCTAATAATAAAACATTTGAATTTAATTTTTAATAAATATATTGAAAAATTTTAACTTAATAATAAAAATATTGATTAATAAAAAAGATATTATTAATGTTTTTTATAAATAATTAAAATTCAAAAATAATATATTCATCTATCATTTTCAAATATTTAAAAATGGTTGCTAATATATTTATAGATAAAATTATAAAATTATATTTTTACATTTAGGTAAGGTAAAGTTTAGGATAAAATATAAGATTAGATATTGTTGGTATTATGATACAGTTGTTGTCCTTGATGGCAACTCACTCAGATGATAGATCACAATATAGCAGGTAAACAACAAAGAATGAAGAAAGAAAGGTATACACAGGTTCACCAATCACCAAGCCGCGTATACACGCAGGTTCACTGTATACAAAGTCGTGTATACGAAAAGGTATACGCAGGTTTACCATTGACCAAGTCGTGTATACACACAGGTTCTCTATATACAAAGGCGCGTATAATGTACACACGCACTTTCACAGAAGGAAAGGCGCATACATGTTGGAAAACTAAGTTTTGGTCCGTGGTATTTGGATCCATGGTATTTTGGTATTGGTCCATGGTATTTGGTTTGAGGTATTGACCCCAGGTATTGGGTCCAAGGTATGGATTTTACGTGGTTTTGGACCATGGTATTGAGAGAGGCTTAAACCTATATAAGGAGAAGAAGATCATTAGGCCAAAGTGCAAGTGTGCAAGGATTGAATATCTGATGAAGTAAGAGATCCAGTATGCTGGTTATGGGTTTGTGATGCTTTGCTTGATCTAAACCAAGGATGCATCTATGATGGATCGGGATCATAAGGCTTGGAATGTATTATCATTATGTGGTTTGAACATGGATAGACTAGATTTGAATTATTGACGCATATTTTATTGTATAAATGTTATGATTTGGGTATGACTGATGTCTGGTATAGCTGCAAAGTTCTGAGTTAATATTTGTAGATCTGTACACGGGTTTGCTTTGGTAAAAGCGCGTATACACGCTGGTTCGGCGCATCAGAGTCGCATATATAGTATGAAGTATGATATTTGAAGTTGCAGTTGGATTTGGTCGTTGTTGAAGAGTTCTGGGTTCTGCTCTGTGTTCTGGTGACTGTGTTATGATGATAGTATTCTGATTGGTTGATTCAGTTGTGGGTGATTCAGAGATTGATGATGCAGATGTGGTTGATGGTTGTATTGCAGTAGTGATAATTTTGTGCTTCAATGTTGTTGCTGGGTCTAGTATGAAAATTGGATGAAACGTGGCCTTCATATTATGGTGTTGTGTTCCAGGAGTATTTAGTCTGAAAATTTATGAAACATGGTCCCAGGAGGAAGAGTGACGGTTGGAGCCTTCAGTAGGCTGGTGCCTACGTACTGGTAAACATATCGGCCAGTACAAGAGCCAGGGGGTTGGAGCTGCCTTCCAATAGTAGTTGGAAAACGAGTGAAGGTTGGAGCCTTCAGTAGGTCGGCTCCTACGTACTAGTAAACATATCGGCTAGTACAAGAGCTAGGGGGTTGTAGCTCCCTTCCAATAGTAGCTGGAGAACAAGAGAAGGTTGTAGCCTTCTGCTGGTGGGTACCTACGTATTGGTATGAGTCTGCTCCAGTACAAGATTGTAAACATGTTTTTCTTATATTAAAGGAAGACGGTAGCAGGTGGTTTTTGTCCCATATTAGGTTTCCACCTTATATCATGGTGTTCATGTGTGTGTCTTATGTGTGACGATATGTTCTGTTTTTACTGCATCTGGTTACTGTTTATATGGTTAATGAAGTTCTGATGCACTGATTAAAGATCAACATATGATGAATTAACTGAATCATAAGTTTGCTGGATATACGCTAGTTGCATTAAACACAATTACGTGTACACACTGGTTCCCTTAACTGAAGTAGCGTATGTGAATTTGATTATGGAAATGAAAAAGTTATTGATTTTCTAATACTGATTCACTCACCCCCTCCCCCTTTCTCAGTATTATTTCCAACAATTGGTATCAGAGAAGGTCCTTTGGTAGAAGCTTGATTTCTTAAAGGAGATTTGTAGAACAATGGGAAAGAAAGCGTGTCAGAATAGGAAGATAGCTCAAAGGAACAGTGACAGCTTGCTATTAGGTGGAAGCAAGTATTCAGAGTCTGAATCACCTCAGATTGAAGATGAACCAACAAATGAAGCATTAGATAAAATCATAGATTAACAAGATCTATTTAACAAAAGGGAGAGTGCCCTCAAAGAAGAAGTTGTCAGTTTAAAAGCTCAGCTAGAGTGTGCCTTCAAAGTATGTCAAATGCTGCAGGAGTAGAATGAAGAACAAGAAAATGAGATTCTCAAACTAAGGCAACAAGTGTAAAAAGGAAGAAAGTCTGAAGAAATCTTGAAGAAGCAATATCTGGAAAAAGAAGAACAACATCAGGTTGAAGTAAATATCTTGAAAGGTAAATTAGAAGAAAAGGATAAACTATTACGATTTCAAGACAATACTAAGATTTTGGATGATATTCTTAGTAGTCAAAGGTTGCCTGCTATCAAAATTGGTCTTGGTTTTTATGAATTTGTTGAAGGTGAATCTAGCTCAGAAGGTGAGGCAAGGAACTCTAATGCAAAATCCGAAATGTTCAACAAGGAGATGAGAGGTCAACCCCATCAACAACCAAGGAAAGAAAGTCTTCAAAGAAAATCTTTTGCTCCTAATTGTGGAAGTGATAGACGGTTATTTCCTCCGATAAATAATGTTGAATGTTATGTATGTCATAATCTTGGACATGTTGCAGCAAGATGCAGAAGTAGAATGGTTCAAGACCGTCACACAGAAAAAGCATCACATTCCAGGTACTTTAAGGGGTATTATTTTTCTTGCAATATGTTTGGTCACAAAGCTGTTGACTGCTACAGTAGGAATATGAAATATGTAAGATGTTATGCATGTAACAAGCTTGAACATATAGCAAAGGAATGTAGGAGAACATTTTGGGCACCATACCAAAAGGAGGAAACATCATCACAGTTGAAGATATGGAAGAAAAAGGAAGTACAGTCAGAAAGATGTGGCATAGCAGAGTATACAGACATGACAGACCCAGAGGGAGTTGAAAGTGTGGAACCTCACTGTTTTAAATCTCATACGCAAGTTTCATAAAGACAAGTCGCATGTATATGCGAGTTAGAGGCTGCACAGTCGTGTATATGGTGCTCTGAAGAAAAAGCAGCAGGATAGACTCAAGAAAAAGAAGTCTGATATGGTTTGGTCATGGTATGTGTTGGTTGGCACAGGTTCAGGGAGAGCATATGTTTCGAATAATGCATTGTTGGCATTATGGTTAGAAGTCTTTGGTGATGATGCTTATGTGGCTAAATGATACATCTTGCTACTTATTGTTGGTTGGCCAAGAGAATGGTATTGCAGGTTACAGGTTGTTGATATTGTTGAGAAATGCTTATGTTGTAGCTCATATGGTGTATGATAGTTGCTAATGACTATCATGGTCTTGTTTAGGTCTTTGGTCTGTGTTAAAAATGTCATGTATATCTTTTAAAGACCCATGAGTCATATGATGTAATTTGTAACCCCACTATGCATGGGAAGGATGATGTAATTTCTATTTCAGTCATGTATAAACATTTGGTATATCCCCACTTGGTCGCGTGGATGAGTCAAAAATGGTGTATCCCCACTTGGTTGGGAGATTGATGTATGTATCAGTCATTGGTGATAGGAAAGTCACACTCACTTAGTTGAGTTGTAGAGTCATGTTATCCTTTTGAAAAATATTTTTTTGCAAACACTGCATATGCCCAAGGGGAGCATGGACAGATTAGTACATCTCAACATGTACAAAGGGGGAGCTCAATTAGAGATTTCAACGTGTATTTAGGGGGAGTATGGACAGCATAATGTATATCAAAGGAAGAGAATATCTTGGTCTGCCCTTTGCCTTTGATGTCAAAGGGGGAGAGTGAATTGGTGTGGTTGTTGCCATCAAGTCCAAAGGGGGGAGATTGTTGGCATTATGATACAGGTATGATATAGGTGTTGTCCTTGATGGCAACTCACTCAAATGACAGATCACAGTATAGCAGGTAAACAACAAAAAATGAAGAAATAAAGGTATATGCAGGTTCACCATTAAGCAAGCCGCATATACACGCAGGTTCACTGTATACAAAGTCACGTATACGAAAAGGTATACGCAGGTTCACCATTGACCAAGTCACGTATACACGCAGGTTCTCTATATACAAAGGCGCGTATAACGTACACACGCACTTTCACAGAAGGAAAGGCGCGTACATGTTGGAAAACTAAGTTTTGGTCCGTGGTATTTGGGTCCATGATATTTTAGTATTGGTCCATGGTGTTTGGTTCGAGGTATTGACCCCAGGTATTGGGTCCAATGTATCGGTCCTACGTGGTTTTGGACCATGGTATTGAGAGAGGCCTAAACCTATATAAGGCGAAGAAGATCATTAGGCCAAAGTGCAAGTGTGCAAGGATTGAATATCTAATGAAGTAGGAGATCCAGTATGCTGGTTATGGGTTTGTGATGCTTTGCTTGATCTGAACCAAGGATGCACCTGTGATGGATCTGGATCATAATTGTTGGAATGTATTATCATTATGTGGTTTGAACATGGATAGACTAGATCTGAATTATTGACGCATATTTTATTGTATAAATGTTATGATCTGGGTATGACTGATGTCTGGTATAGCTGCAAATTTCTAAGTTAATATTTGCAGATCTGTATGCGGGTTCACTTTGGTAAAAGCGCGTATACATGCTGGTTCGGCGCATCAGAGTCGCGTATACAGTATGAAGTATGATATTTGAAGTTGCATTTGGATTTGGTTGTTGTTGAAGAGTTCTGGGTTCTGCTCTGTGTTCTAGTGACTGTGTTATGATGACAGTATTTTGATTCGCTAATTCAGTTGTGGGTGATTCGGAGATTGATGATGCAGATGTGGTTGATGGTTGTATTGCAGTAGTGATAATTTTGTGCTTCAATGTTGTTGATGGGTCCAGTATGAAAATTGGATGAAATGTGGCCTTCATATTATGGTGTTGTGTTCCAGGAGTATCCAGTTTGAAAATTTATGAAACATGGTCCCTGGAGGAAGAGTGAAGATTGGAGCCTTCAGTAGGCCGGCGCCTACGTACTGGTAAACATATCCACTAGTACAAGAGTCAGGGGGTTGGAGCTCCCTTCCAGTAGCAGCTGGAAAACGAGTGAAGGTTGGAGCCTTCAGTAGGCCGGCTCCTATGTACTAGTAAACATATCGGCTAGTACAAGAGCTAGGGGGTTGTAGCTCCCTTCTAGTAGTAGCTGGAGAACGAGAGAAGGTTGTAGCCTTCTGCAGGTGGGTGCCTGCGTATTGGTATGAGTTTGCGCCAGTACAAGATTGTAAACATGTTTTTCTTATTTTAAGGGAAGACGGCAGCAGGTGGTTTTTGTCCTGCATTGGGTTTCCACCTTATATCATGGTGTTCATGTGTGATGATTTGTTCTGTTTTTACTACACTTGGTTATTGTTTATATGGTTAATGAAGTTCTGATGCACTGATTAAAGATCAACATATGATGAATTAACTGAATCATAAGTTTGCTAGCTATACACTAGTTGCATTAAACACAGTTGCATGTACATGCGGGTTCCCTTAACTGAAGTAGCGTATATGAATCTGATTATGGAAATGAAAAAGTTATTGATTTGCTAATATTGATTCACCCCCCCCTCTCAGTATTATTTCCAACAGATATGTTTAAATTGCTTGCTGATTTGTGCATCGTGACCATCACGACATGACACTATTTTTTTTTTGTCACCTTCGGGCTAATCACAACATGAAATCACAAAGATAGTGATTGCATTGTTGACATTCGATGTGGACTTGGCCGTGTGGATATTGTCGTCAGGTTACAGCGTCAATGTTGTCGCGTGGAGTAGCAGCGACCAATTTTGAACAATCTGCAACTTGGCAAATGGGTGTACACTATAATTATCAAATGCCTAGGGAATAGTTGCAGGACACGTCGAATTAGAGCCAAACCAAAGTTGAACCAAAGTCCGAATTTCGAACTTCAACATTGAAGTTCGATGAACCCTGTGACAATGGGTTACACATTGCATTTGACACTTGGGATCTGCTCCAAGGCCCAGAGGAGGTTGTGTCTTTCCTAGGGAGACATGGGAGGGCATGTGTCATCTCTAAGCCATCATTGATGGAGCATCGTCATGATTTTGAGCCACTTGGAGATCCATGAGACCCATTTTGGAGCCCCAAGCCCAAAATAGGGGTCCTAGAGATGTTTTGCAGCATAATGAGGGAGGGCATGTGTCATCTTTAAGCCATCATTGATGGAGCATCGTCATGATTTTGAGCCACTTGGAGATCCACGAGCCCCATTTTGGGCCCCAAGCCCAAAATAGGGGTCCCGGAGATGTTTCACAGCGTAATGAGGATGCCACCCTCTTCATCGTGATTTTTTAGGCCGTCTACCAAATTTCTAGCACAAGAGGCCTCGACGTTGCCTCTTTTGGCCTCTTTGCATGCATGACGTTAGCCTTGCGTGGGCTAGAGAGAGATTAATTGAATTTTAAAAGTTATCATGGTTGGCTTGTTAGAGGGTCTTGTTCAGTTGTAATTTGACCTCATTGGTCTTGTATATAATAGGGAGACCTCATTTGAGATCTCGCCATCGCTTCTTGGATTTTCGGCCTCATTGGCAATTTTAGACCTGCAATTTTGGAGAGAATCTTTGGTTAATGGATGCATTTTGATGTGTGGATAAATTTTGTCTCATTTTTGGAGCTTCTATATGGCATTGTTATGGATGGATATCCTCTTCACTATCTTGTAAGTGCTCTTTATGATGAATTTATGATCTTCGCTAGTGTCTAATGCATGGAATAATGTCTCATGGTTATTAATGTGCCCTAATTGTTAATGTCTTGTTTCAAATTGTAACTATTGGGAATTTTGCATGTGTTACTCATTTGATAGTTGTTAAAATTGGCAACTAGGGCCAAACTCCGCATGGGTCATCTTATTTATGACGAATGATATTTTTCTTGGATTCCTCTCTCTGAGAGGTGTAGTATTGATCTAAAGATCATCCAATTCTGACATGTACAAATGAAGTTATGAATTTATTTTCATTATGGTCAAATTGTCAAGGTCGGCCAACAAACTTATGTAGTCTCAAAAGCCCAACAGTCACGTCTATTTATCCTCAACATTGCATATAAATAGAAGGTGACTTAGCCTCATTTGGACACACTCATTTTCATACTTCTCTCTCTCTCTCCTCATTTATTAGGTACGATTTCTAGGCCTCTCTCTCCACACGTCCGAAATTTCAGGAGACCAAATTTCTAAACAGTTTGACCAAGTGTTGACCAGCATGCATTGACCTCCTTTGACTGCGTTTTTGTGAGGGCTATCTCTATTTGGCCAAGCCACATTTCTGGGCACAGAAATTGAGGCTAAAAGTTGACTGTTGACCAACGTTGACTATAGCTAGGGTTGACCGCAGGTGAGCTGTTTGACGAGACTTTGACTGGGCTAAATTTGACTGTTTTGAGGGTTGTTTTATCTTGCTGTTTGGAGGCTGAAGTTGACTAAAGTTGACCAATTTGTTCAAGGTCAAATCTGCCCTGTTGACCAGCGTTGACTTTTCTCGTTAAGGCTCTTTTGCTGCTGTTATAAATTATCAGATTTGTAAATTGTACTAAGACTGAAAGAAGATTTGATCAAGGGTTTTCCCACATTGGGGTTTGTTCCTGGCTGGTGCCACATCTTGTGTCCTCTTATTTTGGCTTGTCTTCTATTGTTTATGTTTATGTTCTATCTACATTTTACTATCATGTTGATGTGATTGCTAATCTGAATATTGATACTGGGCTAATAAAGAAATTGAAGTAAAATTGCTCTAAAGCATAGAACATACCATTGTTGCCTAAAATTAACATGGTATTGGAGCTGAGGTGAAGACAATGCCAAGCAAGAGTGAAGAGAAATCACCAAAGATAGTTGGACAAGGACAAAAGGTTCAATGGGTTCCTCATCCTACTTCCCGGCTAAAGACAAGCTCCATGATAACTCTGACTATCATGGATGGAAGATGTCTCTTGATTTGACCTTGGAAGAAAAAGAAGTGATGGACTATGTACAAGGTAAAATCCCTGAACCTCCTTCAAATGCACCAGTTGCTGCGAAGACCAAGTACAATAGGGCTGAAGTCAAAGCAAAGAAGATTATCAGGGATTCCATTGACAAGCATCTGGTGGCCTACATCTCCGAATTGAAGACCTCCAAGGAGATCTACGACAGGTTGGTCGACATGTTCATAATGCTAATCAAATTCTATTTCTCAAGAATAAGTTGAAGGATATTAAAAAGGGCAAGGACGAGGATATTCAATCCTATTTCTTGAGGGTTACTAAGATCAAGAATGATCTACTCTCGATTGGAGAAGTCATTCTTGATAGGGAACTTACTCTCACCACCCTTGGAGGACTCCCACCTAAGTGGTATGTATTTAGAACCACCGTCCTCAACAATGATCGAATTCCAATGTTTGAAGAATTGATGTCGAGATGCATTCAAGAAGAAACAAGAATGGTGGAGCAAGAAATGCCTTCTAATAGAAGCAACCCCACTGCATTCTCCGCTCGCCAAAAGGAGAAATAATGTAGAGTCTAAAGGTCATTTCCATGGAAAGCCTGGATCTAAGGGAGGAAGGAAGGGCAGGTGCTTTGTTTGCAATAAGTTTGGCCACTATGCAAGGGAGTGTCCGAATAGAAGGGACACATCGCATGATGATGATCACAATCATTCCAAGGGCAACTTCAACAACAACGATCAAAGGAATGGCAGGTCCAATGGCAAAGGAAAAAGGAATGCAGGACATCAAGGAAATGGTCGACCCTCCAAGAAATCAAGGAACTCCAAGAATGAAAAATCAAATGTTGTTAACAATAAGAAAAAAGAGTACTATCTTATATTGGCCCTCTCCACTGCGTCTCCTTCGGACACTTTGGGAAATTGGTTAATTGATAGTGGTGCCTCAAGGCACTTCACCAAATACAAGGAAGCCCTCTCTAATTGATAGAAAAGGAGACAAACTTGGAGATCATCCTTGGAGACAATGCCACCTATCCCGTGAAGGGAGTAGGGAATGTTACCATTCAATTGAATCAAGGTAAGATTATTCATTTGCAAGAAGTACTATATGTACCTAATCTCAAGAAGAACCTGGTGTCCATTTCAACCATGGAGGACAAAAGATTCAAGGTGGCATTCATCGATGGAAATATAAGTGTTTGGAAAGGAAATTTTAAAGATGTTTTTACTCTTGGGTTCAGGGTCGACACTTTGTATCAAGTTGGAGGTAGTGCATTGGGAGCCACGTCTTGCAACGCATCTCTACAATCTGAACTATGGCACTGGAGATTTGCCCATCTTCATTATAAGTCCTTGCCGAATGTGAGACAGATGGTGACAGGTATGCCCGAGTTCAAAGTAGAGCATGAAGGTGTATGTCCAGGATGTGCTAAAGGAAAACTTACAAGGGGACCATTCCCCTCAAGTAATAGAAAGACCACAGATAGATTGTAATTGATCCACTCTGACATAGTTGATATGATAAACTCTTTGGGAAGATACTTATATTATCTCACCTATATGGATGATTATTCTCGCAAGACTTGGATCTGCTTCTTGAAGAAGAAGGATGAAGTGTTCACCTGATTCTGACACTTCAAAGCCTTGATCGAAAACCAATTCGAGAAGAAAATTAGGATATTGAGGACTGATAATGGCACTGAGTATGAATCCAATGAATTCCAAGATTATTGCAGAGAAGTTCGCATTAAGAGGGAGACTACAATGCCATACACTCCTGAGCAGAATGGTGTGGCTGAAAGGAAGAATCGCTCTATTGTAGAAGCAGTTCGTGCCATGCTTCATGATCAAGGTCTTCTGAAGTTCCTATGGGCTAAAGCAGCAAATACCACCGTGTATGTTCAAAACCGATGCCCTCATCAAGCATTGGACTCCAAGGCTTCCGAAGAAATGTTCACTGGTAAGAAACCCGATGTCTCTCATTTTAGAATTTTTGGAAGTCCTGTATATTTTCATGTGCTGAAAGAGAAAAGAAGCAAATTGGGTGCATCTGGGAAGAAAGAAATCTTTGTGGGCTATAGTGAAAATTCTAAAGGATATAGAATTTACGTTGTTGGTCAAAAGGAAGTTAAGATAAGTCACGATGTCACCTTCGACGAAGATATGGCTCTCGGGAAGATCAACAACCTTCCTATCCTAAGGAAGGACAAAGAAGTTGACACCGGAAATCAGGGTAGAAGAGGAGGAAATTATTTATCCTCCTCCTCATGAGCTCTCCTCCACCCAAAGGAGACCCTCATGGCTTAGGGAGACTATTAAAATTGGCAACTAGGGCCAAACTCCATGTGGGTTTTCTTATTTATGGCAACTAATATTTTTCTTGGATTCCTCTCATCGAGGGGTGTAGGATTGATCTAAATATCATCCAATTCTGACATGTATCCATGGAGATATGAATTTATTTATGTTATTTGACAATTTGTCAAGGTCGGCTAGAAACCAAATTAACCCCATCTTAACCCAACATTGCACTATAAATAGAGGTGGCTTTCAAGTCATTTGTCACACACTTCTCCTAATATCTCTCTACTCGTTTGGGTATTGGTGGCTAGAGAGATCAAGAGGGAGAAGCCCTAGACACAGTGAAGGAAGGAACCCTAATTGCAGACCCACAGAGAGACCTATACGCTACCCTAAAGGAGATCTAACCCTAGCCCTAGACGCAATCAAGAGAAGGCTCCCATATGCAGTCAAAGAGGGAGCTCGCTACTGTCCTAAAGAGGCTCCTATCCGCAGTTCTAAAGAGCCCTATCCACTATTCCAAAGTGCCCTAACCACAGGTCAAGAGGTGCCCTAAATCTGCAGTTAAGGGTGACCCTTATTCGTTGTTCAAAGATACCCTTATATGTTTTTCTAAGGTGCCCTAAATCTATAGTCTATTGAGCCCTAATTCACAGCTAGAGAGTGATCCTATTGCGCAACAACTAGACCCTAATACGCAGCTACAGGAGGAGACATAAACCGATGGTCAAAGGTAGTCCTAACAACAATCATAAGAAGGCTTAGTTGCAGTCCAGAAGGAAGCCTAATACGCAACCTAACTACAGTCACCTAGCCGCTGTCATAATGAATAAAACCTCATTGTTGTAGATGACAACGTGGCCCATTTTAGGGTTGTTTGAGCATGATTGAGTTGTACTTGGACTTAGTTTGCTGGACAGAAGAATCCGCTGTAAAGAGGAGCCTAAGTCTGGTTGCTTATGGGCTGATTAAGGCACTAATCGAGGAGACCTAAGTCTTAGTCCACTATTGGGCTAGGCCGCAAGCCATAGCCAGCAGTTTAAGGCATTTAAGTGTTGCGTTCAGAAGGATAACAACCCCTCAAGGCAGCATACAGAAGGAGGAACTGTATGAAGGCTAACTGCAGTCAATAGGTGGACTGTTGGATATGTTTAGGGTGTTGTGGCACTCAGAGCTTGTGCACTAACCAGTGGCCATGTCTGCCATGAAATGCACCAGTCCTTGCAATATATGAAAGGTGTCAAATTAGAAACCTTGTCATGATCATTGAAGCAGCGAAAAAAGGGGAATCTCATTGAAGGAAAGCCTCGGTATTTTGGGTAATTGGTTGAGCTGTTCTAAGCCTATCATCTGCTAGATATCTTCAGTCCTTGGTATTAGATCTGCAACCTCATTATGTCATCATTATGGAGAAAATCTTTGATCTCCTATTTGGCAAGTCAAGTATTGACTTCAAATCATTATACTCTTATCTCTCTCTCTGCTGAACTATTGAAGAATATAAGAAGAATTGATCAAGGGTTTCCCCACATTGGGGTTTGTCCCTGGCTGGTGCCACATCTTGTGTCCTCTTGTCTTGGCTTGTCTTCTGCTATTATGTTTATGTTCTATCTGCACTTTACTATCATGCTAATGTGATTGCTAATCTGAATATTGTCATTGGGCTAATATGAAAATTGAAGTAATTTGCTCTACGCATAGAACATACCAAAATTTAATAGAGACTCTCGAAGATGCCGAGAGACACATTGCACCAAGGGGGATTTTCCGTGAAAGCAAGAACTCGAACAGGTATCAAGGATATTTGACCGGAATGAACACTATCATTCAAAATGAGCCTTCATCATTCGAAGAAGCCGTGAAGCATCAAGTATGGAAGGGATGCTATGAATGAAGAATACGAGTCAATTATGAAGAATGATGTCTAGGATGTGGTCCCTAGACCCCAAGACTTAAGCGGCTCTACAAAATTAAGCATGGCGCCGATGGAAGTGTAGAAAAGTTCAAGGCTCGCTTTGTTGCTCGAGGCTTCTCTCAAAAGGAAGGTGTAGATTATGATGAGATATTTGCACCTGTTGCCCGATACACCACCATTCACTCGATCATAGCCCTTGCTTCCTCGCAAGGATGGAACCTATATCAGATGGATGTCAAGACCGCTTTCTTACATGGTTCAATCAAAGAGGAAGTCTATGCGGAACAACCCAAGGGGTTTGAGGTTCATGATCGGGAATCTCATGTCTGCAGGTTGAAGAAAGCTTTCCATGGATTGAAGCAAGCACCTCAAGCTTAGTATGAGAGGATCGATGGTTATTTGATGAAGCTAGGATTCATTAGAAGTGAAGCTGATCCGAACCTTTACTTTAAGGTTGAGAATGATAAACCTCTCATTCTGGTACTTTATGTGGACGACCTCTTTCTAACAGGTGCAGACCCTCTCATTCACAAATGTAAGAGGGAGTCAGCTTCTGAATTTGAGACGAAGGACCTAGAACCGATTAACTATTTCCTAGGGTTGGAGGTCTGGCAAAAGGCAGGTGAAACTTTCCTCTCTCAAGGAAAATATGTTGTGAAGATATTGGAAAGATTTGGGATGGTGGATTGCAAGCCTGTGACTACTCCAATGGAACTTAACTTTAAGAAGTTATGTGGTAGTGTTGTTGGACCTGACTTATGAGCATCGTCAACTCATAGGAGCACTGATGTTCTTGGTGAACTCACGTCTGGACATATGTTTTGCAATTAACACATTGAGCCAATATATGGTTGAGCCTGATCATATATATTGGATCGGTGCCAAGAATATTCTGAGATATCTTCGGGGCACAATCACTCATGGACTGAGATACGTTGTCGGAGATGTGAGGCTGCATGGTTATTTTGATGCTGATTGGGTTGGCAGTGTGGTGGATTGCAAAAGCACTTCTAGATGTTATTTTTCTTTGGGTTCTGCTTTGATATCCTGGATGAGTAGGAAGCAGAAATCGGTTGCCTTAGGCACTGCCGACGCCGAATACATAGCTGCTAGTATGGCCTCCTGTGAAGCTGTATGGTTGAGGAAGCTCTTCAATGAGTTGTTTGGACATGTGCTGGATACCACCGTGATCCTCTGCGACAACCAAAGTGTGATCCAATTATCAGAGAATCTCATGTTTCATGATCGCTCCAAGCATATAGATATCAAGTACCACTTTATCTGAGATATGGTACAATGGGGATCAATAAAGCTTCATCACATTGGGACTGATGAGTAGGTCACCGATATTCTGACAAAGCCCCTTGGGAAGGTCAAGTTCTTGGCCTTCCGAGAACGACTTGGAATCGTGGAGAGACACTCTTATGAGGGTCCTATATGAGATGGACATTGAGCTCTAGGAGCTCCGAGGGGCTTGGGGTACTTCTTGGAGCGATGAGCAACCATAGGGTGAGTGGTTCAACCTTCCCCTAGTGGTTTGTTGTGTATAGGATTAGTGGTTTAGCCTTCCCCTAGTTGTTTGTTGTGTATAGGGTCAATGGTTCAGCGTTCCCCTGCAATACCCCCTTGACGCCATGTAGGCTGGATGAGTGGTTCATCCTTCTCCTACTGAGACATCCTATCCATGCAGTCTGGGACTCATGGGAAGTACCTCTCATCTGACCAATGGGTAGGGAAATGAGGATAGGGAACATAGTACTACCGATGGACGCAGCGTGTACTACCGTACTCCCTATGCTAGGATGACCGATACTGATCTGGGATCAATTGGAACTGACTTCGGGTCAATAAGAGTGGTATGAGACACTCTCTTTTGATTGAAATTGACTTCGGGTCAGTAAGAGTAGTATAACACACTCTCCTTTGATTGGGATTGACTTCGGGTCAGTAGAGAATGGTATGATACATTTTCGATCACTTCTTCTTCTTCATAGTTCAACAGAGCAGAGCAATGCATTGATGGCAGAGATAGTACAGATTGGCAAATGGATTAGCAGATGGAGTTCTCCCTAGTTGAGAGGGAGTGTTAAAATTGGCAACTAGGGCCAAACTCCACGTGGGTCATCTTATTTATGACAGCTGATATTTTTCTTGGATTCCTCTCTCTGAGAGGTGTAGGATTGATCTAAAGATCATCAAATTTTGACATGTACAAATGAAGTTATGAATTTATTTTGATTAAGGTCAAATTGTCATTTGAACACACTCATCTTCATACTTCTCTCTCTCTCCTCATTGATTAAGTACGGATTTCTGGGCCTCTCTCTCTCTCCACCTATGTTACTGGATCCATCAGGGCTAACGGCTGGATCCACGGATCCCCGGATCGGAGACGGATTCGGATCCGGATCCGGATCCGCAGAGATCTGCCCAACTTCTTTCTGAGGGTAAAAAACCATCAACGTTGATACACAAATATGTGGTAAATGCCAGCACAAAATTCCAAAACCAGAAATCCAACTGTCCATTCGCTAGTCAATGAACGGATTAGTGTCCGCTAAAAAAATAAATCAGCATCCGGGAATATAATGAATCAACATCAATGAATTAATGAATCAACGTCTACCAAAATAATCTAGGGAGTAGGCCGCTGTAATTTATTATTTTTATGACCATATTATAAGCTTTAAATTATAAACTCTAATGCAGTGATGTGAACATTATAATCCACCCATTTTTATTTGGATATTTTAAAGTTTGAAAAGTAACTAATCTGGGGAGTTGGCCACCGTAATTTATTATTTTTACGACCATATTATAAATTTTAAATTATAAACCTTAATGCAATGACGTGAACATTATAATCTACCCATTTTATTGGGATATTTTAAAATTTAAAAAGTAACTTTTTATTTAGATATTTTAAAGTTTAAAAAGTAACTTTTTATTTTAATCAATTTTAAAGTTTCTTTTCAAAGTTTAAAAAGTAAGTTTTCTGCAATAATTTAAAGTTTTCTGCAATAATTTGTTTAATATAAATATTATATATACTATATTAATGTTTAAATATTTAAAATGATACATTAATCGTAAGATAATTAAATAATAATTATTTTTAAAGTATTATATTGAAGTTATATATTTTAAAAAGTCACATATGGTTTTCATTTTTATATAAATTTAATTAATATTATAAATGATATATTAAGTCTGGAATTATTTATATAATAATTATTTATTGCTCCCGATCGGGATGAGCAAGGTGGCAATCAGGACAATTAGTGATCGGCGGTTTGCCATGCAGGAACGAGCAGGCGAGGGTCAGATCATGATGAACACGGTTAAGCGGATTGGGGCAAGGGATATCATCTCAAGGCGAGGAGACGGTAGAGTACCGATGGAGGAGGGTAGATATGTCAGGGTGTCAGAGAATGGACAGATTAATGATGGTATGGGAGAAATGGGTAGAGAGGCAGAAAGGGAGGCGATCCATAAGAGTCGAAGGAGGAGGGGAGGTATAAGTGAAAAGAGGTGGCAAAGCAGAAAGAACAGGAGAGGTGCATGCAGAAGAACGAGAGAAGGTGGCAAAAAGACGACGAACACAGCCTAGAGAAAGGGAGAGATTAGGATCCGGGACGAGAGAACAGGGACTCAGCGAAAGAAACCAAGGCGAAAGGAAATAATGGCTGAGGGAAGCAGCATGAACGCAGAAAGATGGATGCGGAGTAAGGCAGAGGAAGGGAAACAGGGCCGAGGGGACCGAGAAGAAAAGGGCAAAGGCATAATGGAGAGGGACACAGAGAAGGTATTTATCTCAGTTTATGACGACCCAGAGAACGAGAGTGACGAATTCGACGATGATAAGGAGAAAGGCGAACCAGGGAATGAAAGGTTCGGAAGGAACGGGAAGTCAGGTGGGAACAAGACTATGAAGAGAGGAAGAGATGATGTCGGGGGCAACCAGGACTAGGACGGAGAGGATAGCGGAAGAAGAGCAAGGGGACGAAGTCGATGAGGCAGGGGAGGTCAGAGGAGACGGGGAGGAGCTAAAGAGAAAAGCGGGCGAGGACGAAGGGTCAGAGAAGAAACGGTGGAAGCTGGAGAGGCCAGCGCATCAGGGACAGTCAGGAAGGGGAGGAAAACGATAGGAAGGAAAGTGCATGCCACTGAGAGGGCTTACTGCAAGAATACCAATCCAAAAATCAGAAGGATTATCGAGCATCTGGAAGAGGAGTCAATACAGGCTCAGTCGGAGGAGGAAATGGAGGATTGGGTGTATCTTCTTCCGGACCCGGGTCATACGCGTAGCCGAATGACCTTATATAAACAATCTCTGCACGTCTATTGGGTAATGAAGAGACTTCTTGCCAAGGCTATGGAACAAGTAGCCATGGAAATGGCAGAATTATCCCAGGGGATCCCAAATTTGAAAAAAGAGCTAAGGAACATACAAATCACCTTGCTCATGCAGGATAAGAGGCTGGAAGAAATTCAGGAATCAAGAAGGAGAAGGACCAACAGGCAGATGCAGGGAACCAGTAAAGAGAAGGCATGATTTTTGGAGGTTTTTATAAAATCTCGTTCTAGTTACAGTTAGTTATCTATAGGACTTTTGTTTAATTTTTATATGCAGACAAAAAACAGTTTTAGTAGATATAGGGCTGATGTATATAAAGCTTGGAAAGATAGACTGAGAACCTATTATTTTTGGCTGGCTATTAAAAACTTTAGGTGGTCAAGAAACCCGATTTCCCCTCGGAGCGGGTTGAGATCACCACAAGTATGTAGTGATTTCAATTTTTGGTAATAGAAAAAAAGGGTCTCTCCTAAGCTTACAAAAAAAATATATAATAATTATTTATTGAATGTAAAAATTATATATTAAAAAACTGGCACATGTTTTTATTTTTATATTTATATAAATTTAAATTTTAAAATATTTTATATTTGCGTGTACTTGTCGTTTCCTTGCCCGGATCCTGGTTTTTCAAAAAACTGGCGGATCCTGATCCGGATTCGAATCCTGGTAACTTAGCTCTCCACACGTCCGAAATTTCAGGGGACCGAAATTTCAAGTGGCCGAAATTTCAAGAGAGTGAAATTTCAGGAGACTGAATTTCTGGGCAATTTGACCAAGCGTTGATGGTTGACCAGCATGCATTGACTTCCTTTGACTATGTTTTTTGTGAGGGCTATCTCTGTTTGGGCAGGCCGCATTTCTAGGCACATAAATTGAGGCTAAATGTTGACTGTTGACCAACATTGATTGCAGCTAGGGCTGACCGCAGGGGCACTGTTTGACCAGACTTTGACTGGGCTGAATTTGACTGTTTTGAGGGTTGTTTTATCTTGCTGTTTGGAGGCTGAAGTTGACTGATTTGCTAAGAATCAAATCTGCCCTGTTGACCAGAGTTAACTTTTCTAGTTAGGGCTATTTTGCTGCTGTTATAAATTATCAGATTTGTAAATTGTAATATCTCTCTCTACTGAACTATTGAAGACTAAAAGAAGATTTGATCAAGGGTTTCCCCACATTGGGGTTTGTCCCTGGGTAATGCCACATCTTGTGTCCTCTTGCCTTGGCTTGTCTTCTACAGTTTATGTTTATATTCTATTGCATTTTACTATCATGTTGATGTGATTGCTAATCTGAATATTGATACTGGGCTAATAACGAAATTGAAGTAAAATTGCTTTAAAGCATAGAACATACCATTGTTGCCTAAAATTAACAGGCTGTCACCTTACTATCCATACAACAAGCTTTACTACCCTCTCAAGATTTAATTGACAAGATTAATCTTGTCAATTAATCTTGAGAGGGTAGTAAAGCTTGTTGTATGGATAGTAAGGTGACAGCCATACAACAAGCTTACTACCCTCTCAAGATTATTGACAAGTCTTACTGTTCTATTATTGTTGCAGCTCCTATTACATAATACTGCAGTAATTTGCATTCCTGTCCTTTCACTCAGAATCATAAACCTTATATGACAGTTTGACAGTGACGACAATGGTATGACAAGTAGTAGTGACTGATATTTGGCTTGGATTGGCAATGATAATCAATGACCCTTGATGTATGAAAGTACTCTTGCTATTTGGCAATACCCTGGCAGTATGACATGATTTGATGAGACAGTCACTTCGATATGGAGTAGCCTATTACAGTTTAGCAGCCTTGTAGCAAGGATTCATAAAGGCAAGGTACAGTATATACTATAATCTACAGACGCTGATAGTATTGTATATCTTGTGTAATAAAGTCTAATCATTGTCTTGCAGCGGTAGGGTTATATATATTTGACAGTCATTGATGATTCTTAGTGAAATGACAGAGGAATGCAAATTACTGCAGTATTATGTAATAGGAGCTGCAACAATAATAGAACAGTGAGCCTTGTCAATAATCTTGAGAGGGTAGTAAGCTTGTTGTATGGCTGTCACCTTACTATGCATACAACAAGCTTACTACCCTCTCAAGATTAATTGACATGATTAATCTTTGTCAATTAATCTTGAGAGAGTAATCTTGTCAATTAATCTTGAGAGGGTAGTAAGCTTGTTGTATGGATAGTAAGGTGACAGCCATACAACAAGCTTACTACCCTCTCAATATTATTGACAAGATTACTGACATAATACTGCAGTAATTTGCATTCCTCTGTCCTTTCACTCAGAATCATTAACCTTATATGACAGTTTGACAGTGACAACAATGGTACGTATGACAAGTAGTGACTGTGATATTTGGCTTGGCTTGGCAATGATAATCAATGACCCTTGATGTATGAAAGTACTCTTGCTATTTGGCAATACCCTTGGAAGTTGGCAGCATGACATGATTTGATGAGACAGTCACTTCGATATGGCAGCATGATAATGAGGTATGGTTGGACCTAACAAATGGTAATAACCTATGTTTGTGATGACAACTTGACTTGCTAGTAGCAGCAGTAGAATGTTTGTTAGTCACCTCGACATCATTGAAGGTTTTTCACAGATTCAAGAGAGGTTGTGGAGGAAGCTTCAACAACTGCAGCAGAGGCATATCTCACCCAGCCCAACATAAGAAAGATTTATGGTAAAGTGAATAGAGACAGTGATTTGAAAAATGATCTATACAACAGTGAGACAATAATCTGTGGACATGACAATGACCTAATAGTATGAATGACAACAACAGTGACCTTGATGACATTGGTATCTCCTTGATTATGATTGTGACAATATTCCCTTGACAGTGATGATGCTGTATTGTGTCAGTCCTTTCTTGATAGCGATGATGACAATGATGATATGACGATGTCTCTTAACAAGGATGTTGTGACAGTTTCATAAGATGACATTGCCAGAATTTGAATAGGATGTTTTCAGTTGCAGCATGTGAGTAGCTATAGATTGCAGGCCTATGATGATAGTGATCTTACTAGTAGCAATAGTACAGTGAGAGAGAAAAATAGAGGTGACAGTGTGCAGCAACAAGGGCAGTGGAAAACAATGAACAGTGGCAGCAGTGAGTGAGTGACAGCAGTAGCAATAGTGGTAGAAGTGAGTGGCAGCAATACTAGCAGAAACAACAGTGAATAACAATAACAACAGTAGCAGAGGACAGTTGGAGCAATGGCAGCAGTAGATAGGGGCAACAATTGTAATAGTGGATTGTAGTTGTGCGATTATCCCTGGTACGAGAGCCCAAACATACTTAGGGAGCAATTGCTTCCTTCCAGCTTACCCCTTGGGAAGTCTTGTACTTCTTTCTAGTTCAACTGGTAAATTTGTATGTACATCATACATAACAAAGCACTTGGTTGAGACGAAATTTCTGTGTATTGTTCATGTAATGTTTAATGTTCTATTTTGATGCTCTGAATAATTAATGGAATCTAACCAATTGTGAAAATTAAGGGGAATACTGATTCACCGCCCTCTTAGTATTTCCAACAAATTGGATAGCGTCGACTTCCTGCATGGGGTTAAGTTGGAAATAGGTGTCCAATTTTTGCTCCCAGGCCCTTGCTGAGCGTTTGGCTAATCCATCGAAAGAGGGAATGGACAAATTCCCCATCTTGCACATTAGATCTTGATTCCACTATACCTCGGGCTTGCTCTTATATTTAATGTTGTTGTATTCATTGAACGTCATGTAGGCTCAAACATCGTCTCCCAAGGCTACATATTCTCGAAAATACTCTGTAAAGTCGTTTTGTTTTGTTGCTCCCTGGTTTGCTACCACTTGATTATTCAAAAACTGAGGTAGTAGGGGCCCCGGTTACTTGTTGCCCTGGTGTTAGGTTGTGCCACTGTATTGAAGGGGCCAGGATTATGGTTGGTGTTCCCTTCAAGACTAGCCCTATTACCAACATTCACACCATTAGCAACATTATCACTTAGGTTGTTTATGGCTTGGATGAGTTGCGTCATTTATTGTTGTCCCCAGTGTTGATAATATCGGTATCGGGAAAATATCGGCGAGGGTCCAGAAAATATCTTATCGGCAATATCAGCAAAATATCGGCAAATATCGGCAAGCATAAAAAATGCATAATATATTCATTTTTTTAAGATTTTTAAACATATAAAGCAATAACAACATGAAATAAACACATTGGCACATAAATATGAAGAAAACACTGATATATATGATGTCAAATAGAAATGATACATCAAAGGCAATACCAAATCCTGCTGATCCCTGATAATTGTCCATTCAAGGACTCAAATGTGGAGAACCAATACAAATAACATCACATATATAAAAGTATCTCATCATCATGAGTTATATGTAGCATAACAAAAAAAACTAGCAGATATCTATCTGAAATCACTGCCCTCTCCCCCTTTTACGGGAAAACATGATGGGCTGTTTGCCAGGCCTGCCCCTAGTAGTAGGAGGCCTTGACCCTACCTCTGCACCTAATGTCAAATAATGAGTGCTAGGTATGGGGCTATGCTCTCCTATATCTATAGCAGATGGTGTTGATGTTGATGCTCCCGCAGTGTCCTCCTCCTCCTCCTCCTGCTCCTCCTCTGAGTGTTGCTGCTCCTCTGACTCCAAGTCCTCCTCTTGCTGCCCCTGCTCTAATGGATCATCTTCCGCTGGCTCTAACCATGAAGGTGACTCCTCCAAGAGGGGCTCCTCAGACTCCACCCTCCACGGAGACAATACATCAATATTGTCTAAGCTAAGTCACATGACAAGTGGACACGAGACACGGAGGACACATAAATACGAGTATTCAATACGAAACGCAACGACCTAGAAACAAGACACAGGGGACACGTTTTATATATATATATATATATACCGAAATATAGTTTTTTATCCATATTAAATTGCAGGTTGCAACTTA
>APFE030379605.1:6270-112962 GCA_000404065.3 Pinus taeda
TAGATGAACTCTGAGTAGCCTTCTTTGCTTGGTGACTGTTTAGCAAATATGGAGCATTGTAGCATGCAAAGTATGACATATTTGGCCTGTAAAATGTCAATCATGAAATATGAGTAACCTACTGCAGTAGGAGGCTAATAAACCCAATGACCAATATTCTATATCTTGCTCTTCATAAGATATTCAATCCTTGAGTCCTTTGCCTAATGATCTCCTTCCCCTTTTATAGTCTTAGGCCTTACTCAATCCCATGGTCCAAAACCACTTAGAACCAATGCTTGGGACCCAATACCTGGGTTCAACACTTCAGAAGAGATACCATGGTCCAAAACCATAGGTCCAAATACCAAGGACTAAACACCATGGACTAAAAACAAATTTTCCCACATGCACACGCTTTTCCTTGCATGAAAGTGCGTGCATACACATATGCACCTTTTGATTGGCTATCCCATGTGTATACGCAACTTTGTTAAGTGGAACCTACATATATCTCTTTTTCTTTCATTCTGAGAGCCTGAACTATGATTTGTTATCTGAGTGAGTTGCCATCAAGGACAATACCTGGGTCATAGTGCCAAGCCTGTGTTATAATGCCAATAACTAGATGCAGGATTCATCTACTCCATCTCCGACAGTGACTAGGTCTCTCATTTGGTGCTAGTGCCAAAGAAAAATAGTAAGTGGAAGATCTGTGTCGATTATTGGGAACTAAACAAGGCCACCAAAAAGGACCATTTTCCTATGCCTTTCATAGATCAAGTGTTAGATGGTCTGGCAGGGAAAAAGGTTTTCTCCTTCCTAGATGGGTTCAGTGGATGCAATTCGATCCAAATCAACGTGGAAGACCAAGATAAGACCACTTTCACTAGTCCTTGGGGTACCTTTGCCTATTGGGTCCTTCCTTTTGGTTTGTGCAATGCTCCCGCTACTTTCCAGAGAGTAGTATTGAGCATATTCTCTGAACTGGTTCATGATGCAGTGGAAATATATTGATGATTTTACTCCTTATGGTTCTAACTTCCAGGAAGCATTGTCTAACCTAGGAAAATTTTTGGACAAGTGTATTGAAATGAACCTGTCCCTCAGTCCAGAAAAATGTGAATTCTTGATGACTAAAGGGACTGTGCCAGGCCATGCAATATCTCAACAAGGATTGTAAGTGGACCCCAACAAAATCGCCATCATTCAAAGGGTCCCACCTCCTCAAAATGTGAGAGATGTCTGAAGTTTCCTAGGCTTAGCAGGATATTATAGAAGATTCATTAAAGATTTCAATAAGTTAGCCTCTCCATTTTTTGGTCTTTTGGGAAAAGATGTCGAGTTCATATGAACTGAAAACTATCAAGAAGCCCTAGACACCTTGAAAAGTAAACTTGTGACTGCCCCAATTTTGAGAGTCCCAAACTAGGACCTACCTTTCCACATTCACAGACATGACTTGAAGAAAGCAATAAGAGCAGCCTTGGGGCAAATTGATGAAAAGTTACCTTATGCCATATACTTTATAAGTAAAAATTTGTCCAAGGTAGAGTTAAACTACACGGTCACCGAGAAGGAACTTCTAGCTGTAGTGAATTCCTTAAATAAGTTCAGACATTACATCATAGGCTATCAAACCTTTGTACACACCGATCATGCTACAATTATGTATTTAATAAATAAACTAGATGTAAATTCTCTCATTATTAAATGGTTGCTTTTATTGCAGCGAGTTGATTTAACCATTGTTGATAAGCCTGGTAAGGAAAATGTTGTTGCTGACTTTTTGTCTAGAGTAAATTCGCGTGCAGGTGAGGAAGGAATGGTGGATGATCAAATTCTAGATGAACACCTATTTTCTATCTCAGTACTCTCCTCATGTTTGCTAATATAGAGAATTACTTAGTTTCAACACAGTTCCCACTACACCTGTCCTCAAAAGAGAAGAGGAAGATCATGAGAAAAAGTGCCCCTTTCACCTGGATTGGGGGCAGTCTCTTCAAACTTGGCCTAGATCAGATTTTGAGAAGATGTGTCAGGGAGGAGGAATTTTTTGACATTCTCCTGACCTGTCATGACGGGCGTTGTGGAGGCCATTTTGCAGCAAAGAGGATTGGCTTCAAAATTCTGCAAGTGGGTTACTATTGGCCCACTTTTCATGAAGATGTGAAAAGATATATCAGGCAATGTGACTGGTGCCAAAGGATGGAGAAACCTACTCCAAAGGATGAGATGCCCATGCAACCTCAAGTGACTTTTGAGCCATTTGAGAAGTGGAGCCATTTGAGAAGTGGGTCATGGACTTTGTGGGTCCTATCAACTCTCCTTCAAAACAGAAACAATACATCATTGTGTGCATCGATTATCTAACAAAATGGGCAGAGAGAAAGGAAATCAAGGAAGCAACAGAAGAAAAAGTAGCTGAGTTTTTAAGAGAGAACATCTTCTATAAGTTTAGGTATCCAAGAGAACTGGTTACAGATCAAGGCAGACAGTTCACTTCCAATTTGATTGAAGACTTGCTCACACATCATCAAATCAAGCACAAGACTTCCACCCCTTACCATCCACAAGCCAATGGATAGGTGGAAGTCACTAACAGAGCTTTGGAAGGGAATCCGACCAAGGTAGTGAGTAGTAGTAGAAAAGATTGGGTAGATAGATTGGTTGAGGGCACCTGGGCCTACAACACCACATGGAAGACCACCACAGGGTTCACACCCTATGAATTGGTCTATGGGAAGAAGGCTTTGCTGTCAATAGAATTTGAATACAATACACTAAGTTTGGTAGCTCAGCTAAACCTAGATCTCAACCATGCACAAAGGGAAAGGCTACTCCAGCTCAATGGATTGGATGAACAAAGATTGCAGGCCCTTCTTCATACAAAGGTAATCCAGCTTCAAAGGAAGATACGGCAAGACAAAATATCAAGGAGAAGAAATTACAAGTAGAAGATTAGGTGTTGCTTTATGACTCAAGGTATAAATATTTCAAAGGCAAGCTGAGGACAGGATGGCTAGGACCCTACACTATAGAAAAATGCAATGACAATGATTCAGCTCTGATTAGAACCATTGATGAGGAAGCCATCCCCATGCTTGTCAATAGGCATAGACTGAAAATTTACAAGAAGCCCCTCTCAAAGCAAGAATTGATTGAAGATCTGAATAAGACAGTGTTGGCAATGGAACAAGTCTCAGCCTCCACTCCACCCACTCACTAAGAAAAAAGAGAAAAATTAATAAGGACTCAAGTGAAAACCTCTATGAGGCGCTTGGGTCCCATCATTAGGTTGAAAACCTCTTTGGAGGCGACCTAGTGATGACAAAAACAAAAAAAGAAAGAGAATAAGATCCCTGGGTGAAAACCTCCATTGGAGGTGCCTAGGGTAGGAAAGTAGGTTGAAAACCTCCTAGAGGAACCCTGGTTGTCTTTTCAAAAAAAAAAAAAAAAAAAAAAGGGAGAAAAAAGAAAGGAGAAAATTGACTTTTTCGAATGCATTGCAAGTTACAGATGGACCACAAGAGGCAAGGGGACATGCCACAAAGCCTGTTACACATCCTCTATGCTCTTCTCCATTATTTCTTACTTTTTTTCCACCTCTCTAAGTTTTTCCTGAAGTTTGTGCATCCTACAGGAGACCCTGTGTGTTCTATAGGAGGCTCCTATAGAAAACACAGAGAGCCCGAAATAGCTTTTATAAATAGTTTGAGGAGCTGAGGATTTTCCTGCAAGGCATGTAGGCCATCCTACAGCTATCCACCATCCTAACCCTCCATCCCACACATGCATCACCTCATTTCCATTTGATTCCTTTCCTTCCTGCAAAAAGAACAAAAACACAGAAACCAATTTTTAAAAAAAAAAGGAAACAAAAAAGAACAGCACCTCCGCAACTCACTTGCAGCTTACCAAATCCCTCTTCATTTCCTTCAAAATCCTTAGTAGCATCCTCACAACTCCCAACACAAGCATCAGCTAAAAATTTTAGAGGGAGAAGTAGCTGCAGGAGCTCCTATAGGATTTCCTGTAGCAACTGATCCCCTTAAAATCAAGCTCCAGCAGCAAAATAGGTACAGCCACAGGAATGCAGTGGATGTCGGAAGAAATATTTAGTTAAAGGGCACCTGTACAAAGCAACTAAGCACATATCAAGAAGCAAAAAGTAGATAGCAGAAGGGATACATGCATGCAACACTGAAATCCGAGCATGCAGCAACAACAAAACCTAGTAGCATTGTACCACGAGCATTCGACCTGCAGGTAAGTGTCTAACCCTCTCCTCTATTGCATCTGTATAATTCAAAAAATTCATGAACAAATGGAATGGTTGGGATTAAACTATAAAGGTGGCCAGTTAACTGGCCACCCTCATCCAGTTCGACTATGCTCATCCGGAGATCCAAAGACGCGTGTGTCTAGTCAACTCATGGAAAAATCCAAAAGACAGATAGTGGTAGATGTTTAAACTCCAACGCAAATGATGGGAAGTGATTGCGGGTAGAAGGCATGAAGAATCATATGACATAGCAATGGGGACCAACAATCTGAATAATGACAACATACCCTTTTTTCCACCTCACATCATCGCTCGAAATATCTCCAACAAACATAAGTACTGCACCTCAAACTCATTCAACACCTTTGTTTCCATTTTATCATTGTCCCTGCAGCTGCAAAAAGCTCCATACCACCTCCATAACCTCGAAACCACCATTCTCTGTCGTTTTCAGTCCTCCTCCTCTTATCGGGTTCTACAAGAGCAGTAATAGTTCTACAGGAGAACCTCGAGCCATTTCTACAGGAGGGCCATTAAGCAGTTTTACAGAAGAGAACACAGGGTTTTCGTTCAAATTAAGACTTGAAGAGGTAGGCTCGGTATAGACCCACTTTTCATATTCATATATACAAGGGGTGATGCAATTTTAAGGAAGGATTAAGCCTGGAAAAGAATAGGAATTGCATTCAAAAGTTCTGCCTATTTCTTAAAAAAAAACACACACAGGTTTTATCTGTTTCCTGCAAAAGACGTGTTGTCTTCTTCTCCACCTTGGGTACTCACATATACAAGGAGTGATGCAATTTTAGGGAAGAATTAAGCCTAAAGAGAAGAGAAATGCATTAAAAATCCTACCTGTTTTGTAAAGAAAAACACAGTTTTTTCTTTGTTTCCTGTTTTTGAAAAAATCATTGTCTCCTTCTCCACCTGAGGTTTTCCAAAATATTATAAACATGATGACAGGGGGATTCATGAGGAGGGAACCCCTAAATTTAGTTAGGCTGCATGAACATCCCAAGCTAGTAGCCATTTTTACCAGAGCCAATTGGATGCCATTTTTCGAAAAAATTCAAGGGTATGATGAAGAAGTGACTCAGGAGTTTTCCCTTTCCTTGGTACCCCACTCAAAGACCCATGCCACTATTACTTTCAGAGGTCTCACCATGGAAATCACCTCATATTTTATCAATAGGCTTACCAGTATTCCACTAGGACTACCCTAGAGCAAAGAAGAAAAGCGACTGGGCCAAGTTGCCAAGAAAACCTTCTTCCAACCAAATGAGCATCCTGTAGAGGAAAAAAATGGCACCAGAAGAACAAGCATACCTTACCCTCGGGATGAGGTCAGTTACCAAATTATCAAGTACATTTCCTGTGAAGGGAGGTATAGCATAGTTTATGGTTATCATTTCAGACTTTTGCATGAGCTGAGATATGGCATTGATATTCCCACACCCCAAAAACTCAGCATTCCCTATTTTCTCCTACAGTCCCTTATAGATTCTAGCATTAAACTGAAAGAAGGAGGTCCATGTCAATTGGCTCACCTTGGACTAATTAAACTACTGGTGGAAGAGGCCCTCCACACTTTCACAATCCCCATAGCCTGGGAGATCTTCAGAAATATGACAGGAGAAGATGATATAAAAACCCTCAGATATGACCTCAATCCTTCTGAAAGTGAGGGGGAAGAACAAAAAGGGGAAGATGAGGAGGAAACCAAAATAGAAGATGAGAAAGAAGAACCTAAAACACAGGAGAAAAAGACCAGAGTAGAGAATAAGGAACCTAGGACAGAAGAGAAAAAGACTAAAATAGAGGAGAAAAAAGCCAAAGCAGAGAAGAAGGAACCTAGGACATAAGAGAAATGGACTAAAACAGAAAGGAAAATGACTAAACCAGAGAACAAAAAGACTAAAGCAGAGAAGGTAGAAACCAAACAAGATGAGAAGGAAACCAAAATAGAGCTAGAGGAAAGAAAGCTAGCAGAGGCAAAGAAGACAAAAGAAGAGGAAAAAGGGGAAAAGAAGATAGAAGTGTCTACTGAGACACTAGAAGGGGAAGCAACAGTTATTCTTGCTGCCCTCAACACCCCAGTTAAACCCAAACAAAAGAGTAAAAGACCACCACCAATGTATTTCAGGGCCTGAAAAAGCACAAAAATAAAAATAGGGAAGCCATAGCCTTCCTCAAAAGATCTTATCATAATTGAAGATTCCCTTACTGTCAAAAGGGAAGAATCTCCATCCAAAACCCCCATTACTTATGAGAGAGGAAGTCCTAGATCTTCCACTTATAAGGAAAGAGTAAAACTGCAGGACTCAAAAAAAATCCAACAAGAGGCACAAACTACTCTACAAGAGACCCTAGCAAAGCTACAGGAGACTGAGAAACTTGAGAAAAAGGCAGAAGAATAGACCAAAGGGAAGGATGAAACAACAGAGATTCTAGAACCTGACCCCCAGCCTAGTTTGGGCTATTATTACAATATTCTTGAAGGGGGATAAATTATTCCATAGAAATTTGCAATCCTAATTTTTTTTGAACTGGAAAAAGAAAGGGTAAGGAGCCATAGATGGATGAAAATTGTCAAGTAAAAAGGAGTGGAAGACATTGGCCACATGGAGAACAAGTTGAGAGAAATGGGTAAGGAGTTGATCACTGTAATACATATAGAAGCAATCAAAAGATCTCACTTGGAGGCAGAAAATAAAATGTTAAGGAAACAGCTATAAGAACAGGATACACAATTGGCATGCATGGCCAGCTGGTATATGGAGTCACTACAGTGCAGGCAACTAGCCAAATCATATGGAGTATACCTCAAAGACCAATGGCTACAATTTCAAATCAAGACCTTGGCACAGAGAGGCACCATGCCTTTTCAGGATTACAAATAGTTTATAGACCTATGTGACCAAAGTTCAATAGAAGACAAGGCAAAGTTGGCAAAGTTTTATTTGAAAAACATGGCCCTCACTGATATGAACCTATGGGATCCCAATGCTAGGTTGGGGGACTTGCAGCTGACGGCCATGGCATCATGGATGAATCATGAGGAGAAAAGGGCAGCAGAAATCAAGAAGTTGATGGAAAAAGAGAAAAATGAACCCTTAATGATCTGAGCTGAGCCAGCAAACCCCATGGCTCTCATCAGTGTCCACCAAAAACTTGTGGATAATCCTCAAAGTGCCCCTAAGTATATCAATGAGCAGGCCCAGGCTATTACACATTTTTAGGACATGGAAAGATTGCTTGGAGATGATTGCATTCATGCCTGTATGAGAAGGTGGAACACACTGCCACATAGCGTACAGATCAGGGTGTATCACTCCCCAAATAGGATGAAAGAAACATTGAGGAGAGTGCCTCTATACAAGTTCTCTATGCAGAGTTTGAAGGCCAATTGGATTGGCCTCAAATTCAGTCCTCCACTGCTGCTAGGCCTACTGGAAGGTGTAAAAGAAGAAGAACAACAACAAAAGTGGGAAGAGGTGGACAAAAAGGCAAGATTCCATGATGAGGAGGAGGATGTCACATCAGAAGCATGGGATGTCAGTGAATCCATCAGGGCCATCAAGGATGAGGAGATAGACTAGTTGCTCGGAGGATGAGAAACACATTTAGTAGGGGGTGATGATGAGCTCCATACATGGGTAATTATATGGGCTCATTTGGCCTCATAACTCAGCTTAATCCACCATTCTCATTAGTTTATTGCATGTTTTTTATTATATTTATGCTAATAGAGTGAATTGGGTTAGTCATTATGCCATGAAGTCTAATGAGTGCTTTATGCAGAGTTTTGGTCAATTTTGAGACAAAGTCAAAGGTTTAATGAACATTTGGCATCCAATATTCGAGGAAAACAAGGGAGAGGATTTGTGGGAGGGTGTCCCCCTCATGACCCCCTACCTCGAATCCTCCTTTAGAAAGCTCGAACCACAAGCAACCACATCAATGCATTAAAGGGGCAGCTCAGCAAGTGAAGAAGAACTATTGTCTATCCCTAGCTTGAGAGCCAAGCCTCATTGATTTTAGGAGAGTTGTTGGAGGCTCCAGTTCTATAAATCGGAGGGCTTAGGTGCTCAATAGTTTAGTTGGATGTTAGTCAAATTTTCGCACTTTTGTTGTAGCTTTTGCTCAGCTCATTTTGAGCTTACTTTTGTGAATAGTTTTATGTAATGTGACTATTATTATGATAATGGAGATGAAATCTTTTCTGAGCTAGCACTGAGTTCTTCTAGGGGCTGAAGCTCCTGGGTTAGGGCTCAACCCAAGTTGCCCAACACCTCTTTTTTGTTGCATTCCATGAATTAGTTGTTGTTAAATAGATTTCTTCCTTAGTAAAATAGGTTGTTGTTTGGTGATTTACATAGCTGCTTCCATTTCAGTTGCTGAAGTAGGTTAAATAGTTGTAAGAGAAAGATACAAGAAGGCCACCAATAGAGCCTTGGCCTCCTTTCCTCCCTATGGGACCATGAACTGAGGTCAAGATCTGCTTGCTGCCATAAAAACACAGTTTTGCTTCCTCCATGCAATTTTTAGTGTTACAATTTGATTTAGAGGTTAATGCTTTGCTTCAGATCCATTTTTCCATACTTATTTCTATTTTTGCACTAAATCTCTTTCCATGCTTTTCTTTCCATATAGCACTATTCAACATTTTATTTTCCTAGATCAGAATTTAGGTTAACATGAGATGTAGTTTTGTTTTTTTGGTGTAGCTAGTTCTTTTCTTGCTCAGATTTAGTGTTTTGATTTTTAGCTCTCTTATGGTACATCTCTTCTCATCTTTGCTACATGTTTCACAGCTCATTCAGAGCCCTTCACAAATCTACCCTAATTCCTGCACTTTTCTCCTAAGCTTTCCTCTCATCCCTTGAACAAATCCAACCATGATTTTCTTTCCTAATCATCCTTGATGAACTTCAGACACCTTAACACATCCCTCTAGTCTTCAGCGACCCTTTCCCACCATTTTTCCACCTTTAAACCCTCTAAAATAGCCCTCAGCATCCTCTTGTAGATCCTCCTGTAGATCCTCCTAGAGATCCCCTGCAGCCTCTTGTAGAATTTCCTTTACATCGCTTTTTCAATTCTGATTAGAAGGAAATCCTTCAGAAGGTTACCAGAGGCCTCCTAGGACCCCTCCACACCTTCTTACACCTTTGTAAATCCCAAAGTCGCCCTCCATCACCACCTAATCACTACCACATCCACAAACAAATTAATTACATGCATAACAATTTCACATAAAATACATAAAAATCCAAAAAGATGTTTTTTTCTTATTTCCTTCCACAAATATCTTGAATATGTGTAGTTAATTCCTCAGTAGGTAATGGCACTCCTTTCCTAGATTTTCACCTCTCTTTTTGCAAAAGTAGGGTTAGTCGGTAAATTAGGGTTTGCTAGGGTTACTTCACATATTGGTCTTCTTTCTCTTTCAGCAAGTAGAATAGCCTCTGTGGAGTAAGCTTTCCTTTCCTTCATCACATATAAAGCTTCTTCTAGAATTCATAAAAGTTGGCTTGAGCTCCTACTAATCCTGCGCCAACTGACCAAGTGATAGCCTGCAGTAAGAACTAGTACTTGTGCATACAACACCGTCACTTCCAAGTTTGTTAAGAACTACCCGGTTGATAAAAGTAAAGTAGGAAGCCCCAGGAGTTGTAGCATTATTGCTGCAATACTGGTGCTCACTGGAGGGAACTATACCTTCTTGACAAATCTTCGATAAGTGTGAAGTCCCTATGATGAGGTGTGGTTATATGACCTGCAGATTACATGTTCATGATGTACTTGATGAAATTTTTTCCGTGGATAGGCTTTGTTAGGTCAGGTCCTTTTTCACAAAGGGAAAAACAGATCAAGTAAGGATGAAAGGGATCAACCATCTACAACAAGATTACTTGCATGTATCAAGTTGCATGCATGATTTCCTTGCTAGTTTGGCATGGATGGTACATATATATGTGTACTCGGTTCTATTTTTTTCATTGGCATAGGTTTTTCTAGGTGTTACAGTGGTTTTCAACCTTGCCTTTCCATTTCGATATAGTCATGGTGTGAAGGGGTGTCTCATACCTGGTTGAGCTGGAATTCAAGATGGTTTCGAAACTAGGTGGGGTGGTCTTAAGAAAAAGAATAAGGCCTACTAATCCCTTGATTGGTGATGGCAGGATACATGACAAATATCGATGTTAAATACTCTAGTTTGACTTAGGAATCCCTTGACTAGTAACGACAGGATACACAGTAAAACCTAGAGGTGGATACCCTCATTGGGCCTAGGAATCCCTTGATTAGTAATGACAGGATACATCGTAAATCCGAGAGGGTGGAAATTGAAAAATTCCTCATGATTTAGGTGGAGAGTTCCAGAGGCATCCATGCTTGTTTAGGGCGTAATAATACCTTGACTAGTATATGACAGGATTGCAGTAAAGATTATAGTGTATTTTTATTGCTTGGGCCTAGGAATCCCTTGGTGGTTTACACGGTAAAACCTGTGGAAGCCTTGACTAGTTTTGTTATGAGTCCCACATTCATGATTGGAATATGACACAAGGGTGATTAGCTGAAAGAAAGATTTGTTTAAACCCAATCTATTGTCGGGTGGTATGTGGAAGTCCCTGACCTAGTTTCATTTTGCATATGTTAATATGAGTTATTTTCCTCTTATGTATTATGTGTAAAGGTGTTTGTTATTATGTGGTTATAATGGTTTTTCTATCATTGCTATTCTGTTGGTTATAAACATGGTTTATGAAAGACTTAAGCTATGGCTATCATCATGTTTTGATTAGTGAATGAATGAATAATGAATGTATGACCTAGTAGATGATGATGCAGTTATTATGAGAGGGTATGAGACCTTCTTGAAAAATCTAAGATAAGTGTGAAGTCGCTATGATCAGATGTGGTTATATGACCTATAGATTAAATTTTCATGATGTGTTTGATGAATTTTTTTCATGGATAGGATTTGTCAAGTCAGGTCCTTGTTCACAAAGGGAAACAAAGATCAAGTAAGGAGGAAAGGGATCAAGTGTCTACAACAAGATTAGTTGTACGTATGAAGTTGCATGTATGATTTCCTTGCTAGTTTGGCATTCATGGTACATGGATGTCTGTATTTGGTTCTCTTGCTATCATTAAGATAGGTTTTTCTAGGTGTGATATTGGTTTTCAACCTTGTCTTTCCATTTCCATACAATCATGGTGTGATGGGGTTTCTCTTACCTAGTTGAGCTAGATTTCAAGATGGTTTCGAAACTGAGTGGGGTGGTCTCAAGAAAAAGCACAATGCCTAGGAATCCTTTGAATGGTAATTACAGGAGACATGGTAAATATTGATTGTAGGAATCCCTTGATTGGTAATGGCAGGATACATGGTAAAACCTAGAGGTGGATACCCTCGTTGGGCCTCGGAATCCGTTGATCAATAATGAAAGGGTACATGGTAAATCCTAGAGGGTGGAAATGGAAAACTTCCTCATAGCTTAGGTGGAGAGATCCATAGGCATCCATGCTTATTTAGGGGTTAATAATCCCTTGACTAGTATATGGCAGGGTTGCAGTAAATCTTGTAGTGTATGTTTATTGTTTGGGCCTAGGAATACCTTGGTGGATTACATGGTAAAGTCTGAGGAAGCCTTGACTAGTTTTGTTATGAGTCCCACATTCATGCTTGGAATATGAAACAAGGGTGATTGGCTGAAAGAAAGATTTGTTTTAGCCCAATTTGTGGTTGGGTGGTATGTGGAAGTCTCTGACCTAGTTGTGTTTTTCATATGTTAATAGGATATATTTTCCTCTTGTGTATTGTGTGCAAATATGTTTCTTATTATGTGGTTATAAAGGTTTTTATATCATTGTTACTATGTTGGTTATAAACATGGTTTATGATAGACTTTAGTAATGGATCTCATCATGTTTTGATTAGTAAATGAATGAATAATGAATGTCTGACCTAGTAGATGATGATGTAGTTATTATGAGAGGGCATCAAACCTTCTTAACAAAACTCATATAAGTGTGAAGTCCCTATGCTCCGATGTTGTTATATGACCCGTAGATTACATGTTCATGATGTGTTTGATGAAATGTTTTCCATGGATAGACTTTGTCAATTCAAGTCCTTGTTTGCAAAGGGAAACAAAGATTAAGTAAGGAAGAAATGAATCAAGTATCTACAACAAGATTACTTGCAGGTACCAGGTTGCATTTATGATTTCCTTTCTAGTTTGGCATGCATGGTACATGCATGTGTGTATTTGGTACTATTTCTATCATTGGAATAGGTTTTTCTACATGTGGTAGTAGTTTTCAACCTTGCCTTGCCATTTCCAGATAGTCATGGTGTGATGGGGTTTCTCTTACCTGGTTGAGCTAGATTTGAAGATGGTTTCGAAACTGAGTGGGGTGGTCTCAAGAAAAATCACAAGGAATAAGAATCCCTTGACTGGTAATGGCGGGATACATGGTAAATAATGATTACAAATAACCTAGTTGGGCTTAGGAATACCTTAACTATTAATGACAAGATACACAGTAAAACCTAGAGTTGGATACTCTTCTTGGGCCTAGGAATCCCTTGATCAGTAATGGAAGGACACGTGGTAAATCCTAGAGGGTGGAGATGGAAAAATCCTCATGGTTTAGGTGGAGAGATCCAGAGGCATTCATGCTTATTTAGGGCCTAATAATCTCTTGACTATTATATGGTAGGATTTCAGTAAAGCTTGTAGTGTATGTTTATTGTTTGGGGCTTGGAATCCATTCGTGGGTTACACGATAAAGCCTGAGGAAGCCTTGACTAGTTTTTTTATGAGTACCACATTCATGCTTGGAATATGAAACAAAGGTGATTGGTTGAAAGAAATATTTGTTTCAGCCGAATATATTATTGGGTGGTACATGGAAGTCACTGACCTAGTTGCGTTTTGCATATGTTAATAAGAGTTATTTTCCTCATGTGTATTATGAGTAAATGTGTTTTCTATTGTGTGGTTATAATGCTTTTTCTATCATTGTTATTCCGTTGGTTATAAAAATGTTTTATGACAAAATTGAGTTATGGCTCTCATCATGTTTTGATTAGTGAATTATTGAATAATGAATGTATGACCTAGTAGATGATGACACAGTATTATGAGAGGGCATGAGACCTTCTTGACAAATTTCATATAAACGTGAAGTCACTATGCTCAGATGTGGTTATATGATATGTAGATTACATGTTCATGATGTCTATGGATAGGCTTTGTCAGGTTAGGTCCTTATTCAATTTTTACGTTAGGGGCCTTATAATCTTGTTATTCATCATTTCTGGAATTTTCATGAAGTTCTGGGTAGAGGCCCGAGTCATAGCCCTATAAAAGGTAGCTTATAATTTGGGGTTGCTCACAAAAAACATCTTGAAAAAGGCCAAAGTCGCATGGAGGCCTTGCTCTGGGAGCGACTGAAGGGTCTCAGTCACATGGAAGATTTCTCATGGGAGCGATAGGGGGTCTAATTCAATAGAACATCAAGTTCTCTTAGGGATTGTACACCTAGAGGTGTTGGTTGGCTCCAGAAGGTCCTGTAGCTTCTGAGGAAGGTCAAATTGGTTTTTCTTTGTCGATTCCACTTCCTTAACTGTACTTAGGGATTTGAATCATATCATAGTAACTCTTCGTCACATATTTACCCTGGTGGACCGATTATCTTGGGTAAATGTGGGAGGAGGGTGTTACATCAAATACCACGATTTCACATAACCTTTAGTTGTTTCCATCTCTTTCTATCAATACTTTATCTCCAAGAAGCCCATATTCTAGTCTTATGGCCTCTTGGACTACTTAAATTTAATTTTGACAGGGTATCTGAAGGAAATTCACATTCCTTTTGTCTTGGAGGAATATTCTATGAAAACTATGGGAAAATAGTTTTTCTATTCACAGATAGTATGGGAAATTCAAGTAAGAACGTAGTTAAATTTGTATATTTTAAGACTAGCCTTATTCTCGCATCATTATAAGGCCTCTACTAGCTGATTGTGGTAGGTCATTCCTAGCTAATCATCACAGGAGTAAAGAAACTGATCAATGGAGCTTCAATAGAAAAACAAATTCACATAGTTAGAGCTTGGAAAAATATAGCACATATTACTCATATGATCCATATGATTCCATTCATTATTGCTTCTCACTTCAAGAGAACATGCAATAAGGTAGCTGACCTTCTAGCTAACTTGGAATGTAATGACATTCACCTTCATCTTTTAACAAGCATGAGAAATAACTTATGGGAGGACTAGAGACCGAGACTTATCAATCTAATAAACATATATTGAGAAACCTTGCTGGGGTGGAAGAACTAGAAGAACTGACTTGCATTGAGGAGTATCTCTACAAAAATCAATATTCCACACCTTCATTCAATCTAGATTTTCTACGCAATATTAATATTTTCACATAGAATTTACTAGTACTGTGGCATAATGTTTTTCATAATGAAGTTTTGTTCAACAGACCTTTTTCTGTATTCCAATTAGAATATGGAAATTTGGGACAAATGCCATTAACCTTTTCCCTTGGTCTTGTTTCCAATGAGGAAAACCACAACAAAAAGATTTTGATTATGTTGATAGGGGCTCCACAACCCAATAAGGGAAAATTTAAGTTATAGTGTCCATAAATATCTATAAACATTTAATTGTGAGATCAATAAAAAATTAGAACATAACAAAAAGTTGGCTCAATTGAGACTAAAAAATTGGATCTCAATTTTAATACTAATATGCCTAAATTAATCAAATCTCTCTCTCTCTGTGTATATATATACATATATAGACACACACACACACACATATATAAATTATTCACACTCATAACCATTATATTTCATAATTTCATATTTAAACTTAATTATTAAGCATATAAAAATTCAATATTTACAATAAACATTTTTACTAAATTTTACACAGACACACACATATAAAATTAAAAACAAAAAAACCATATCTAATGTTAGAGTTTTAATAAAATTATAAATAAGAATATATTTAATATAACGATGTGAAATTTAATAAATAGAAATAATATTATTATAATAATAGACATCAATCTATCTTTACTCTCCAAGCTCTCTCCAACGCGAACATTTCTATAAATAGAAATGATATTATTAGTAATCAACATAGACCTATCTTAACACTTAATCTAACAAGCACCTATAAGAATCAAATTCCTCGAGGTGCAAACTCTCTCAATGCAAACATTTCTTCAAGTTTTATAGTAAAAAAGAGGTGCAAACTCTCTCAATGCAAACATTTCTTCAAGTTTTATAGTAAAAAAGAAGTTTACATCTCGAGAGATTTGATCCCTGCCAACTCTTAATAGACTTAAAATGGATCTTTGTTGTTATATATGTATATAGAAAGAAAGTTAGTAGAAAAACATTGCTTTGATGTTCACCATGAAAAAAATATTTCAAGGCCCAAAGTGAAGAAGTAATTAACCGTAATAAATAAATAAAAAATACTTCCCAACAAGAGTAATAAGAGGGTGATGTGTAATTCTTTTAATTTTTAATATGAAAATAATATCTAGTAAATGTCTATAGAGATCAATAAGCATCAAAACACTTACTTCATGATGTGGCTCACATTGTTAAACCATAAAAAAATTTAAAAAACCCTAAAAATTAGCTATATTATTATTATTATTAAAAATAACTAATATATAAGTCGAACATATAAACATTTAAAAAGGAAGCGTAAGAACATTTTTTTATCATGAAGGTTAGCCCCCACTTTACCATGTCAATTGAAAATAAGTTTTGTTACAATACCATGGGCCGATACTATAGCTTATGAATACTACATGCCCAAAAAACCATAACTCATCTCATATGACACTTAGATTCTTATTATGCTAAAGGTGACATGAAGGAAATGTTGTAGTGTCATGTAAAGATGTCATTTCAATAAAAATATTAAAACATGATAAGCAATGGAAATTAAAAAAATGGATTTCAAATCTCCTGCCATATATTGTTTAATTTGCAAAGATCCACTGTTTTAGGACCTTTTCACATTGTTGAATCTATTTATGCATTCAAAAGTGTATTATAAACAATAACAAATCACAATCTCCCTTGACATTACATTGTTGTTAGATGACACGCACACATATATATTCCTTCCTTATATATATAATGCACAAAATTTTCTATAAATTACACTAATATGTGTGTTTATTTTGGAGTAAGATTTCCAAAAATTCAATTTAATTTTAAATAATTAATAAGTAGATATAAAG
Organism: Pinus taeda; assembly: GCA_000404065.3. Classification (NCBI taxonomy): domain Eukaryota; kingdom Viridiplantae; phylum Streptophyta; class Pinopsida; order Pinales; family Pinaceae; genus Pinus; species Pinus taeda. The sequence goes on from APFE030379605.1 coordinate 22,846, forward strand.
GATTTAAACTCTACAAATATCCACAAAATATTTGTAATAGTAGTCAAGATAGAGGGTTGAGATTTATTCAAAGTTAGTTATGTTTTTTTATTTATTTTCAATTTAATTACGTGCATAGGCATGTCTATTTTGAAATAGGGTTTACAAAATTTCAATTTAGAATATCCAATAATCAATAGGTATATGTAATTACTTAACTTGTATAAATTCATAGAATATTTTTAATATAGGCATGACAGAAATGTGAGATTTATTTCAAAGGTAGTTACATGCTTTTTACTTTTCAATTTAATTAATAAAATTATAAATTAAATTGAAATAATAATATATTTATTATTATTATTATTATATAACCATCCTAGATTCATCAACTTTGGATATAACTAAGAATTGAGAGGGATCAAATCAATCTCCTTTCCCTCTAAAAGAGGTTTCAATCTCAAGGGATTTGATCGAGAGTTGAGATGGATCTAGGCTAAGTTTAAATTTTCTCTTTTAAATATGTTATATATCACATGAATACCATGGGTCAATATCACTAGTTATATTAAATTAATAAAAATAATAATAATCAACATAGGATTTTTTTATTTTAATTTTTTATTTTAGTTTAAAGTTATTTTTATTTAAAATAGGGGTGTTTTTATTTTGACTGAGTCAAAATGTTGAGAGGACATTACATTGAAATTCATTTTACCATAGATATAAGGTTTGTTAGAACACCATAGGCTATTACCATGACTTACTAGTACCACATGCTTAAAAAAAATATAACTCATGTTCATAACTATTTTGGAGATAAATATCAACCTTTTATTTATGAATACTATTAAGAATCTTCTAAAATTTTCCATGGATGTTAAATCCCTACCATCCACCTAATAATTATTGATAACTAAATTAAAATTCTATATTCTAAAAGTCTAGTTCGAGAATGTGGTATTGATAACTCATGGTATTGACCCATGGTATTGTAAAAAAATTTGGTGAATGTCAATGGGTAAGAAGAGGTAACTCCTCAAATGTAATTGTATTATTCATTCAGGTTGTTCATTATTATATACAAGAGGGAGTGACTGTTCAGTTCATCTCCCAATGACTCTCCATTTTCTTTGTTATTTATTTACACTAATTACAGTTGTTCACCTAATCTTTATGATTAGGTGTCAAGATTCTCCCCCTTAATCTAAAGTGTTGTTGGTGAGTCCAATCATCATTCTGAATCTTTCAAGTTTTTCTCTTCAAAGCGCTTTGGTGAAGATGTCTGCAAACTTCTCATTAGTGGAACAATGGCGAACATGGATTGTTTTTGCCTCAACATGATGTCGAATCAGATGATATTTTGTATTGATGTACTTCGTTCGATCATGTAACTTTGGGTTCTTCGCCAACTTTAATGTCGAGGTATTGTCAATCCTGAGTGGAGTATATTGTACTTATTTTACCTACAAATCTTCCATAATTTTCCTGAGCCCCACAATTTCTTTTGTTGCCTCAGTTGCTGCCACATATTATACCTCTATTGTGGAATCTGCTAGAACTAGTTGTTTGTGTGATCTCTAGGAGACAGCTCCTAATCTAAGACTCATAGCATAACCTGAAGTAGATACCCTAGTTTCTTTGTCTCCATTGAAGTCTGAATCAGAGTATTCAATTAAGCTGAAGTCACCCACCTGTGTATACTTGATTCCAAAGTCTTGAGTTCCCTTCAAGTACTTTAGAACTCTTTTTGCAGTAGACCAATGTCTCGTACAAGTCTTTTACATAAACCTGGAGAGGGTTCCAATAGAAAACAAAATGTCTGGTCTGGTAGTAGTTAGGTAGTTGAGACTTCCTACAAGTTGTCTATACTTTGTTGCATCTTCAAATTATTTTCCTTCAATGGATATGAGCTTTAAGTTTTGTCGATTGGAGTAGTCAAAGGATTGCATTCAGTCATGCCAAACGTGTTCAACAGATCTCCAATGTACTTCTTTTGAGAAAGGAATATGGACTTTGGATGTTGAGTTACTTCAATACCAAGATAGTAATGAACGTAGCCCAAATCAGTCATTTCAAAACCTTTCCTCAATTCCTTCTTTATGGATACAATATAGCTCTCATTGTTCCGTGTCATCAAAATATCATATACATATACCACAAGATATATAACTGTTTTGCAAACCTTCTTGACAAACAAAGTTGCATCATCAATATCATAATGTTTAAAATTAAGTCTCAGAAGATGCTCAGTCAGTTTTTCATACGAGGCTCATGGTGCTCGTTTGACGCCATACAAGGATTTCACAAGTTTGTATACTTTATGTTCATGTTGTTTTAGAACAAATACTTCAGGATGGGACATAAAAACATTCTCTTTTAGATCTCCATTCAAGAACACAGTTTTTACACCCATTTGATGGACTTTCCAACTGTTCTCAGCTGCTAGGTCAAAGAGTGTCTAGATGGTAGCCCATTTTGTTGTGGGGGAAAAGGTCTCCTCATAATCAACCCCTTCCTTCTATGTAAAACCTTTTACCACAAGCCTGGCTTTGTGCTTGTCAAGTGAGCCATTAACTTTATACTTGTTCTTGTAGATCCACTTGTAGCCAATTGGTTTGGTTCCCAATGGAGGATCAACCAGCTTCCAAGTGCCATTATTTATTAAGGCATCATACTCCTTTTGCATTGCCTCTTTCCATTCATCATGAGAATTAACTTCTTTGAAGGAAGTTGGTTCAAAATCTGTAGACAAATTCAATTCACAATCATAAGAAACATCCACATCAAGAGGTGAATGAGAGTCATATACATCACTTCCATTTTGCCGGGGTGAATTTCTAGTTCTTGTCTTTCCAACCTCATCACGATGAACACTTTCAAGTGTGTTTGTGAGCCACTCAGGGGAACCTTCCTAAGATGGTCTAGGGTACTCCATTGATTGAGTTGGGACTGAATCAAGATTGAGTCTCCCACATTTGTCAATCACATCACTCAAAGTATCATCCGTTGTTGGAGTTTCATGCGGGGGAGAGAGTGCTTCAGAAGAAAATTCCACATGTTGATCTAGTAAAGGAATCCCCCATTCAAGATGTGGAATGTCATTATTAAATTCTTGAAATGATTTTGCATTTGTGAATCTATCGAAGTGATCAAGCTTCCGCTCAACAACATTGTTAGTTTTGGATTATTCAAGAAAGATTACATCTCTAGATACAACAAACATTTTATTGACTTCATCATAGAGATGGTATGCTTTGGAGGTGTTTGAATACCCTAGGAATATAGACTTACGACTTCTTGCACCATGTTTGTTTCTATGTATGTTTGGTATCAAGGCATAACATGTGGAACCAAAGACTCTGAGATGCTTTACTAAGGGAATGTGCCCATACCACATTTCATAAGGAGTATTGTTTCTAATAGAATTAGATGGACATCTTTTTTTTATATATATAGCACATAGAAATGCGTCAGCCCAAAACACCATTTTTACATTTTTGAAAAACATCATGGAGCACACCATATTTAAGATTGTCCTATTCATTCTTTTAGCTACTCCATTTTGTTGGGGATTATAAGGCACAGTTGTTTGATGTTTGATCCCATGTTGGCGAAGATAGTTTTCAAATTCATTTGAAGTGTATTCTTTTCCATTATCAGTGCGAATAGAGCCAATATGAAATTGTTCATCATTTTCAATCCATGTGTGAAAGTTCTTGAATGTTTGAAAAGCATCAGATTTGTTTTTCAATAAATAAACCCAACACATTCTGGTGTAATCATCAATAAATGTCATCATATATTTATTTCCATTTGCAGAAGGAATAGGCATTGGACCACATAAATTTTAATGAATGAGTTCAAGTTTTCTATGTGCTTTGGAATGTGAATCATGAGAAGACTATTTGCTATGCTTTCCTAAAATGCAAACATCACATTGCTTAAGTTTCCTAGGAATTGTAGGCAAACCACTAACACCATTTTTCTTCAGCAAACGGAGGTTGTCATAGCTCAAGTGTCAAAATTTAGCATGCCATAATAAACTTGATGGAAATGTACCTTCTTCATAATGAGAATTGTATGAGAAATTTTGTGCACGAGTAGAGGTACCCTGCACCTTGAGAATCCTTTCTTCTTCTATCCCCGTCATGACAAGTGAGTGATCTGATGCTTTTCTTACCTCAAGCTTGTCGTCAACATATGAATGAAGTGTCCTTGCTAGTATATGTGGACCAAGGACATCAAGTTTCTCATTAGTTGTGGGAGATATAAAACATGATGCAGAAGAAAGTCTAGGTGAAGAGCAATTTAAGCCTAATTGTACTGATGGCTTGAGTTTTGATTTGTCTACAAAGTATACTTCTCCATCAACATGGTCAGTAAATTCTTCAAAAAAATCTCTTCTAAAAGTCATGTGGTAAGTTGCTCTTGAATCAAGAAACCAGTCATTTTTCCAGGAAGTAAGTGAAGCACTAAATAAGTCTTCATTTACTCCATTATTATAGTGACACATAGTGAGTGGATTCATGTGCTTTACCTTTCTCTTTGTCATTAGTTTTACCTTTGGGTTGGTTTCTTTCATGATAAATTCTATCCCAATGCAACTTGCATATGGATGCATCATGTGATCCATATCTTTTGTAGCGTATGCAATGCAAATCTGACTTTTCTCCTTGAGAGTGTCTACCCCCCCTGCCTCTGAAATTTCTTCCTCTTTCTCTTCGACCACCTCTTCCTCTCAAAGAATCTTTAGCAAAATTATTCTCTCTATGTGCAAGGCACACAACCTCTTCAGAAGACTGAGGAGATGTCTTCTTCCTAAAAGCTTTCTCTCTTTCAGCAATTTTTTTCACAAGGGAGTCAAAGGTAATATCTTTGAGGTTTCCATTTGCTTGCAGTGACTCAAGATAATTTGAGTAAGTGGGATAAAGTGCCTTAAGAAAAGCTATCAGAGGAATGTCGAGTTCAACATTAGTGACTTTGATATCATGCATAATAGATTTTACTTCTCATGCAAGAGCAAGAGGATCATCATTTTGTAATTCCAGGGTGAACAATTTAATCATGAGTTGAACAACTTCAAGTGTAGAGTGTGAGTCATAGAGTTCCTTCAGTTTTTGTAAGGCTTTCAAAGCATTTGAAAATGGTGAAATATGGTGACTCACTTCTTCATTTACTGATGCTGCAGTCAATGCATAAGCCTTACTATTCTTATTTTCCCAAATGGCAAATTCCTTGTGTGAGGTAGGTTGTTCTGGCTCTTTGTCTCCATCTCCAACACACACTCATTTCCACAACTCATTATAAATGAGAGTGTGTTTGATTTTCTGCAACCATTCTGGATAGTTCACCTTCTCGGTGAGAACCACTCCCACAATAGATATCAATGAGTGCATTTTAAAAATGTAGTGTGTAAAAAAATCGCTCTTTTTCTCATAAAAAAATGACGTAGGAGGTTGACGAAAATAAGGTGGTAGTCTATACTTCAACTACTGGTTAACTTTGTAACCAATCAGCTACGCTTAAATCCAGTTGTGTACATGGATTTCTCCCTTGAGGGTCCCGCTTATCTCACCAACCACTATCAGTCCCTCATTGAATTCTCCTTTTATCAAGCGCTTCAATCCATGTCATTGATCTCACTTCTCTAGATCCAATGGATATCACGTCATCTACTCAGCAACTAGCCCGGACGATCTCCACCGTCGATGGGACCCGTACAGTCAAACGACTGTCACACAATCTCATAACGAAACCAAAAGGAATTAAAACCCCAGTTCATAACCTTATTATGTCTGAAATTTAAATTAACTCACATGCATCTTCCAACGCATTCACCGTTAGATCTCACCCATCTAATCGAATGGCTATCGCGTCACTCACTCGCTAACTAGCTTAGCCAATCTCCACAGTCGATCAATCTCACTCGATCCAATGACTATCATGTAATCTCACGTGAAATCTTGCTTGATGGATAACAAATCGAGAGAGCACGAGAAAAGTGGTTTTCTCATGCTACATGTGGCCCACTAAGGTTAATCGTGTGAAATTTAGGAATACCATTTTCATCCTTTAGGGTGCATGAGATACTGCTTACCATTTGCCAAATACTACCCACGTGCTTAATTCATATTTTAATAAAGACGCTTAAGAAAATGTTTAGCGCTTAAACTCAGTATTAATGCTTAACACTAATGGACTTTGATTTATAAATAAAATGTATGAAGAGAGAAAAATACCCGATTAGGATTCAGAACATTGATACACAGTCTTAAGAAAATTTCATTCATCGTACTTGTGTTTAACACTATGATTCCAAGAGAGTGATACCTCAACTGTGCTTGTGGAGTAGTTGTCTCACATAACGAGTCGAATGTCTGCAGCAGTTGCGAGAGAGGGGCAACAGTTGCAAGAGAGGAGTTACAAAGCAGAGAAGGAACCCAAAAATGGCACTCATTTTCATACCATGTCAGACCACGAGGTAAATCCTCAAATGTAATCATATTAGTCATTGAGGTTGTTCATTATTATATGCAAGAGGGAGTGACTGTTGAGCTGATGGTTTTCCATTTTCTCTATTATTTATTTACACTAATTACAGTTGTTCACCCAATCCCTATGATTAGGTGTCAAAACTTGTTATATGTTTTTTCAAATGTATATATATTTAATTCATATATTATTTCTCTTTGTAATTATTAATAACCAATGTTTTAGATCTACCAAGGGCCCAAAGGGATCAAATTTATTTCCACTATGGAAGAGATTTGCATCTCAAGGGATTTGTTCACTTGATAGTTACGGAATTATGGATTTTATGATCGTTTACTTATTAATTATAATTTAATTCAGATCAATTTAATTTCATTTATTTTTTATTTTTATTTTTTATTTGATTTGAAAAATGTTTAATAAGACATACTAACATCTCTACCAACATTTTATTGGTGCAATAATAATTAAAAATATATATTTTTAAAAAAATAAGTATTCTAATGCCTTATAACGTTTCAACCACTTAATTTATATAAGCATACTAATTAACTATTCCAAAACATTTTTACCATATAAAATTATTATTAATTTAATTTTAAATATTTTATTTTTACAAATAAGTAGATAATATATCATTATAGTTCTCCATTATATATTATTATACACTTTTAATATATTATATTAAAATGGGTGTAATTCTTCTTCTAAATATATTAATATAAATTTAATAGAATATAATTTGTAATAAAAGAATATATTTATTAAAATTAAATATAATTATATAGGGTGGTTTATTTACGCAGCTAAACTATATATGAATAGAAATGTCCAAACTTTTAAGTAGACACTTCACATATTTTCATTTACATATTTTATTCCCTATCATGGGAATGTATATGGAATATACTTCTATCATCCAAAATAAAAGAAGCAAATGACAAAGAATATATTATCTATCCAAAAGAAGCAAATGACAATGAATGTATTATCTATCCAAAACATAGAAGAAGAAAAAAAAATCATTAAAAAATTGGGAATCAGAAGACCTTAAAATTATTTAAATTATTCTTTTGAAAATTGGTGCATGGATATAATGGCCTCAAATTAACAAATCAAATATTCTAAGTTTTACAAGTGGCCACGTGTGGGAAAAGTTTGAGGTCAAGGTAATTTTGGATATGTTTGATTTGATCAAATTTTTAAAGTTTTACAAGTGGCCACCTGTTTCAAAAGTTTGAAACGTATGAGATCATGGAAACTTTGCATATGTTTGATTTGTTGTGAAGACTGCACACATTTCCATGTTTGAGCGATCTCACGTCAATTTTCATGTCCATTTACTGTACCTCTATGAGAGTTCAAATTTAATTATGCAACCCATCTCATCTTTGAAAAAGTTGTTTTGGAAGTTTGTGAAAGTGCAACTATGGGAGACTATTTATTTCTAGAAGCTCCATGTCATGATATTTTGACTGTATACTCATTTATGCCTGGTTTTGGTTTTTGCATTATGGTAATTGCATCAGTGGGTTGGTATTAAATTTTTAGGTTGTTACAAGAACATGAAAAATATATCTAACTGCTTATAAATTAGATATATTAACAATTAATAATTTAATTATGGTGAATCTATGGTTAATATGTAAAGTTAGTATTAATTTTTTAACAGTTTATATAATACTAATACTAAGAAATAATATGTAATAGCTATATATACTAATAATTTATAAAACAAGAACAAAGACTTCTAGGTGTCAGCTAAATGGGATCTATCCATGACTTTAAAATGTATATTATGAGCAAGTTCAAAAGTAATCACCACAGTCAAACTAAAGCTTAAAGTGACCATTAAAGACTATTATTTCCAGTAAAGAGCAGATTCTGCCTTGACAAATTTGTTTTTCTAGTTTTTTTAATAATTGGAAAAAGTGTAGATTGGATTACTTAACCTCTCAGAGGAGCGTGCTTCACCAATTCTCGGTTGCATCAATCACAGCGAAACAAAGATGCCCGCTCGCTTTATAATTTCTTCGGGTGGTGCCTACATGGGGGAGGGGGCCAAGGCACCGAAGGAGAGGCAGAGCTAGGTAAACATAGTAAAAATTAGAATAAGTTTTAAACTATATAATATGGATAATCCTTACAATCTCATGTTGGATCCCATGCTTTAGCAGTGAAGGCCAGCAGTAAGAAATGGATGCAGCAGGATGGTTATTAGATATACAGACAATAATGATTTCAGATCATATTAAAGATAAAGATTACATTAAAAAAACACTTTAGGTTTTAAATATATAAATTTTAGTGCATTGGATGTTAAGTCACATCTTGATGTTAAGTTATTATTTAAATCAAGTAATATGCTAAACATATGAAGTTATAATCCAGCAAAACTTACAAGAAAATATATATAAACTGTAATATTAATTATAAAAATAATAATATTTTTATTATTATTTATAATATTTATTATAAAAATAGTAATATTTGTTATTAAATAACATGGATGAATAATTTTATCTTCATTACTCAGGTTGTTTGATAATATTTTTTATAATAACTTCTATTATAACACGGACATAACCATGCTAATTTTTTAGGTCATATTTTACCTATAACATGAAAAGCTTGATGTCATGAAAAAACATGAAAATCATGATATCATGAAAACACATGAAATGCTTGATGTAAAGGAAGAATCCCTTGCTATAAGTCTTTCATTTTATTGATTCGAGAAGTGCATAGATGAGAATTCATACGCCATTCACAGTTCAAACATAGGCCTGTCCGCAGACCTGTCATGACTCATCCAAATGTTATGCAGTTCTGCTGAGCGAACCCCAACCGATTATTATGTCTGTCATACAATAAATAGAAATTGTTCTGCTGAATGTTTCCGAGGACCACAGCAGGTCCATCGGGTACAGAACCAGCATTCCTTATTACCGTGCAGATTGTATCAGAAGTGGCCGCAAGAAAATTATCACCGTTGGCCGCATTGAAACTATTCTCGTCAGGCAATACCATGTTTGAGCCACCCTTGAAATGGAATACAAACTGAGGCAACTGAATATCCATAACGTTCACCCCAGAAACATTGTAACATAATCTATCGTCATCTACATCAACTTTTCTGTATCCAATCTGAGAATCGACCTCATTTACAATCTGATTATACATTGCTTCTGCAAAGAAGGTGTAAGAAGTGCCCGAATCTATTATGGTTCCGCCATTGCAATTCTTGTCAAATTTCAATAAATTGGAGGGCAGCGCCAAACGTTTTCCGCCAATACTCACTCCTTCGAGGACAAGGTAATAGTAATCACTGTACGGCCTAAAAGAAGGTGCTTCGGACTTATTCAGAAAGGGAGTGTAAGTCAAAGGGATGTCCTTGCGGAGCGCCATGTCACCCAACACTATCTTGCTGCTATTATTTAGATCGTCAAGGCAATACGCAAATTTATCACCAAGAGGACCAAGCTGGGAAGGCATAGACAGTCCTCCTCTGCCAAATCCTGCAATACCAGAAAACCCGGATGAAACCACCGAACATCCCACTCTGAAGTTCTCTATTTCTCGTCTTTCTCCTCCTTCGAATGACAAAGTTATGGTCTCTGTCAGTAGATTCCCCGTCGTGTTTCCCGACACATACTGAAGCGCATAACCCGGACAGTCCCCCGAGCAGTTGCTGGTTCTTCCGAAGCACCTCGCCTCCCCGCACAAGTCTTTGCAGTTTGTATCTGCACACTTTACTGGCAGAGCTGATGATGATTTGCTGGGAAGAAAAACCGTGCTGTATCCATGGCAGTTGTTACATGTATAACTTGTGGTGCAGGGTGCCCACACCACGTTACTGCCCGTATCCATCATGAGCAAAAGATCCTGCGGAGGAGTACCCACAGATAGTTTGATGTAATACTCGATGAAGTCGCTGGGATAGTTGAGAGGCTCTTCCATATTGATTTTCTCGCTATACATTCTCTTCATCTTCGTGTGAAGAGTCATGGATACTCCATTGATGTTATGATCATTCTCTCCTGACAATATTGCAGAGAGTTGAAGTGCCAGGAGGATGAAGAACATGAACCTATGCTTGGAAGACATCATGCTCAGAAAACTGAAAACACATATCACAGTGAAGAATGGAAATGAAATGCCCAGGGAATATTGAATATTAATAGAAATTTGGGAGAATTGGGTAAACTTGATTCGGTGAAAGAGTCAAGCGGGTTAAGTTAATAGTGGTGGTTTTGGGCATTTAATATTGATGGTTTATGTGGTTTATGAGAATGTAATCGATAGAAAAATCTTATTAGAGATTCTAAATTGTTAAGTAAATCACGATCCAGTGAAAGAGTCAAGGTTGTTGGCTAATAGTTATAGTTTCTGACATTTGATATTGGTGGTTAAGTTAAGGTTGTAGGCTAATATTTCTGATATTGGTAGCCCATGGTATTGAACGGGTGGTATTTATAAGTGGTTAAAACTTTTAAAAAGTTTTGGATTTTACCAATAATGACTTTTTCAAGCGCTTGATATGGGTGGTTTATGGTTTCAGCATTTAGTATTGGTGATTTATGGTATTGATATTGAACCAATGATATTACATGTAATTAAAATTTTTAAAACATTCCAAATTCTCAATAATAACATAATAGATTTGAGCTAAAAACACATACAGTTTTCTGGCACTACAGTGTTAGAAGAACTTAACTACAATTTCAGTAAAAAATATTGATCTCTTTTAAACCACAACATAATAATAGACTTTTCTTAAGTAAACCTTTTTGACCAGCTTAACTGTCATTTAAATCCAAACTTTGTTTGCCTTTAAACAGTAAAATAATAAATCAATTATTTACTAATTTCAATTCAATTAAAATTTGTGTATTATTTAGTAATTCTAATTATATTAAAATTAAAATCGGTGTATTACCAAGTAATTTTTAATTTTATTAAAATTGTTGTATTCAATTTTTTGTGTGTTAAGTTAAAGGCCAAGAGTGGTAGTTTCCTGATATTGGTGGTTTATGGTATTGAGTCATTGATATTTACAAGTAGCTGAAAATTTTAAAAGTTTGATTCTATATCAATAATAATGGTTTCAAACACTTGGTATTGGTGGTGGTCTATGGTATTACATGTAGTTAAAACTTTTAAAACTTCTGGGATTCTGAATTACAACATAATACAATTGAGCGAAAAAGACACTTTGCTGGAACTAGTAATAATAATAGACTTTGCTAAAGTAAACTTGTTGGGTTAGCCTACCGACATTTAAATCCACTAATAAAATAATAAATCAATTACTTACTAATTTCAATTCTATTAAAATTTATGTAATATTGACTAATTCAAATTCCATTAAAATTTTCTATATTATTGAATAATTTCAATTTAATTGAAAATTGTACAGTTTGCTGCAACTACCTTGTTTGAAGAACTTAACTACAATTTAAGTCAAAAATATTGATTGCTCTTAAACATAAAATAATAATAGCCTTTGCTTAAGTAAACCTATCTGACCAGCTTGACTATCATTTAAACCCAGACTTTGTTTGCTTTCAAACAGTAAAATAATAAATCAATTACTTACTAATTTCAATTCTATTAAAATTTGTGTATTATTTAGTAATTCGAATTCTATTAAAATTGAAATTAGTGTATTAGCAACTAATTTTTAATTTTATTAAAAGGTGCATTCATTTTTTGTGTGTCAAGTTAAAGGCCAATAGTGGTAGTTTCTTAATATTGGTGGTTTATGGTATTGAGTCATTGATATTTATAATAGTTAAAATTTTTAAAAGGTTGATTCTAGATGGATAATGATGGTTTCAAGCACTTGGTATTGGTGGTGGTCTATGATATTACATATAATTAAAACTTTTATAGTTAAAACTTTTAAAACATTTGGGATTCTCAATTACAATATAATATAATTTAGCTAAAAACACACTTTGCTAGAACTAGTAATAATAATAGACTTCGCTAAAGTAAATGTGTTTGGCTAGCCTACTGACATTTAAATCCAAGCATTGATTTATTTTAAACATTAAAATAATAAATCAATTACTTATTAATTTGAATTCTATTGAAATTGGTGTATTATTGACTAATTCAAATTCCGTTAAAATTTTCTATATTACAGAATAATTTCAATTTAATTGAAATTTGTGTAAATCAATTACTTACTAATTTCAATTCTATTAAAATTTGTGTTTTATTCACTAATTCCAATCTCATTAATTATTTTTGTATTATTAATTATTTTCAATTCAATTAATGTATTATTGACCAATTTCAATTCTATTAAAATTTGTGTATTATTCATTAATTTCAATTAGATTGTCTATTTTTTTTGTTATTTGTGTATTATGGATTAATTTCAATTCAGTTGTGTATTTTGTTTGTTTGTCAAGTTATCTGCTATTTTCTAAGTTAGAAAACAGTGAATTTTTTAAACATATCTCTTTCCTCTAGCACAAGCACAACCATCCCTGGTTCAAAATCATCTGGCTAAAAAACTTATCCTCAACCATTTGTACTAATAAAATTTACATTTACATTAAAATTAATATAAAACAGCACGACTAAAATTAATTAAAATATGCATTTAATAGATTAAACCTATTACTGAATAGTTTCCATCCATAATATGTCAATCCCATTACAAGATTTTAATATTGTTTCAAAGAATAAATCTATTATTGACTAATATCAATCCCATTAAAATTTGTTTCTCATAGAGCGACATAACCAAAACCAGAATATGTTGTCACTTAAGGCGCTGATATCAGTTGGTATCCCTTGCGCAGATAAAGTAAAGTTAAAGTAAAGCTGTCGAATTATTCAGTCAATATCCGGTCTCCAGAAGTGACATTGTATTCCACTGCAGCCGTCCGTCCTTCCAATAATTGGGATTGTGTTGGCCATTAGAGGATATTAATTCTGTACAACAGCCATCCAGCAAGTCCCACCCAGTGGAAAATAAGCAGATTCCAATGTTGTGAATGGTGGAAAACTTTTCGGTGAAACAGAAAAGCTATTCAATGTTATTATTATAAATCTGATCCGGCAGCGGCAGTGCATGGTTACAGTGATAGATGGCGTTGCTGTTTCTGGATTTGATTATTACAATTAAAATATGAATTGTTTTTGGAACATAGAATGTTGTAGAATCGACTGAATTTTAGGTTTAAGTAGGCATCGAATCTAGTCGAACATCACCCAACTCGCCACACAAATTATTAATCAGCACCCACCCTTGTAAGTTTCCTTACTATGAGATTAAATATGTTTGATTATTATTGCTTTATGAATATATGCCAAATTTTCCAATCTCCTGTACAGGAAATCGAATATTTTCTTTAAAGGAAGAAACTATTAATAATGATAACAATGAATATAAATCAGTATGACTAATTTTAATGGAATTTAATTGAATTTATCAAGAAATTAGTTTTTTGAGTTTCTGACGGTAAATTGGAAAGATTCTTTTACCCCTTGAAGCATAAATTATTAAAGCTGATAACAATTTATATAATACAAGTCTTTTCTCTTAAAGGCATAAAGTATCAATGATGATAACAATGAATATAAGTCAGTATGACTAGTTTTAATGGAATTTAATGAAAATTAATAAGAAAATAGTTGTTTGATTTTTTCGGTTCTAAAGATAAAGGGGAAAGATTTTATCTTTTTGACGAGGAGAGATTTTTAAATATTTTCATTTGGTATGGCAATATATATATATATATATATAATAATTAAGTTTTATTTTATTACTTTTGAAAAAATGTGTATGAAATGATAAATAAAGTAATAATCCAATTAAAAAGTTACATGCCCTTTAATTTCGGGAAGAGGATTAATTCATTTTTAATTTATTTTTAATTCAATGTTATTTTTTATTTAATTTAGTGTGTATAATTAAACTGATAAAACGAATTGTAAATAGATAAAGATCAACTTATTATATCTAATATATAAAGAAAAAAGTAATTTAAGTATATCTTACATATTAAGATTAAAAATAAATCATAAAATAAAAAAATTATATTTTTATTAAATAACTTATTTTAAATAATTAGAAAAACTAAGTAACAAGATTTTTAAAATGGAAATTATTTTATCATATTAGGGAATTTTAATATAATTTTCAAGATAAACCAATTCAAAAAACATACATCATTTATAGTGAAAATATTTTATATATATTTAGTTTATTTAATTTGTAACTTTTTTAATTAAATTAAAAAGTAAAAACAGACATAACTACTTTTGAGATAAACCTTAGCCCTCTATAATGACAATTACTTTTAGAAAATATGGTTGTTTGATTCTTGATGAAGAATTATGTTATCTCTCTTGATAAAAGAACATCAAATACTACAATAAACCATTTCTTTTTTTAGTAAAGGAGGGTCAATTTGCAACCTTTATGGGGATGAAAATTGGACAGAAGATGGATGCCTTAGGTTAGTTTTCAATGGTATAAAATACCACTAGTTCACTTTGCATACATTATGTTAAGGATTTTAATTCTTATTTATTGCTTCATTGATTATATACATGTAACTAACAATATTGTAATTTGATTTGCATATTCAATGCAATCTTTAATTTGGAGAACATTATTACATAGATTAATTTTGGAGAATTCTTTCCGTAACTTAGTGAATTAAAAAAATTGAAATGGTATTATAGCAAGGTGTCTAGAGATGATGAAATGTGTTTCTTGCACCCTTGTTGTATTTCCCTATTCTAATTGAATATATTCCATGATAATTTTTTATTATTTGAGGGAGTTCTAGTTACAAGAATAGCTTGTTTGTTGATAGGGATGTTTGTAGATAGTGTCAATTAATGTTACACATGAGCTCATTGTTTTGTGAATAGATTTGACATGAGTACTATTGGAGAACATGAGGTCTAGGTTTCATACTACTAACAATTAGCACTGCTTTTTATATAACACATTGAAAAGTTCAAGTCTTTTCACAAATTTTACACGCTTTAATGAGAGTAGAGTGTGGGTTTGGTCACTCATGAGGACCTACTCAAGTTCATGGAGTAAGTTGTTAATCCTTATTCTCTAATGATTGGTAACATATCATTAGAGTTAAATAAGTAATTTTAACTAGGTCCCAAGTGTGACACTATTCTCCAACCATGAAAAGTTGACTTGAAGGCCTTGTGTTGAATCTATCTCGCCCTTGATATCAATCTATTTGTATTTGAAGAGACTTAGTGATCATGCATAGAGTTGGGTGTAGGGTGTTTTAAGAATTGTAGTGAGCACCTTCCTACATCTTGGTATGAAATACTTATAGTATTTGAGTGATCTTATTTCTCACACTTTGTATGAACTCTGATTTGTATATAAAAATCCTCTGGGGGGAGTATCATTTGACTTGGATAACTATTTTGACTTAGTGAAATGAAAAGTGCATCTATGACTTGATTTTTCATGTAGACATTATGCGTAATTTATAAAAGGAGGAAAATGAGCATATTTTCATTTTCATTTCTAGAAAAATACTTAGGAATTGAAAATAAAAGAAACAAAGTGACTTTTAATTAGAAGTTTTATTTAAATAAGAAATAATCATTTCATGCACCTACTTAATTAGGAAAATCAAAAGTATTAAGTGAACATCTATGAAAATATATAGGAAACATATGTGCAATGCTCTGAACAATTTATCTATAAACTACTATGGTTATTATATTGGAATAATTTATCACAATGAATCTTATAATATTCTAAAATTTTATATTATGCATATTTATATCCTTAGTAGTTCCAAGATTAATTATGAGCTAGCTTTTTGAAATTATGAAATAACTATAAGAAATGGAAATAAAAGCTATATAAAACACTATACATGCCAACTAATGCAATATTTAGCCTAGGAAACCTAATTTGGAGAAAACCTAGCAAGGAGGAAAGACATATCCTCTTCTCTAGTTGCTTCAAATAAAACATGTACATTCAAAGGAATGGTTCTCCTATGGAGTTACCTCTAACATTGTGTCTTGAATGGTCTCTAAAGAGTGGCCCTCCTCCTATGTTATGCTTTAAAAATACCACTCCTCCTAAATAAATCCAAAAAACCTCCCACAGATATATTTCAAGAGACAACCCCACTATGGCCTCCCTCAATTGTCCCCAATGCATATAAATATTTTGAAGGATTAGATGCATGAAGAATATAAAACATAGCCAACATTCTCTCACTTGTTGTAAGAATACTTACTCAATAATCCAACCTAGTAATACCCATTATTTGTCTACACCAATAAAATTTCTTAGTGCTTATAATTTTTTTTTTTTAACGAATCTACAACATTCTTCAAAGTGTCTTCCTTTGCTAACATCACCCTATTTCCATTAGCCATGTCCCTCTCAAAGTGATTCTAAACATCAATATGTTTTTTCTTAGAATGATAAGTTGGGATCTTTCGTACAAAAATTACAATATGGCTATTACAATCTAACCTTAAAAACTTCTTATACAAACCCAATACGTGGACAAAATATTTGTAACCATACAACTTCCTTACATGCATGCCTTTTCACCATGTATTAAACTTTTATAGTTGGAAGTGTCAGTGCAAACGAGCTCTTGTATCTAATTGATTTCTCTTCTAAATAGGTTAAGCACATAATCACTTGTATATTTTCCATAATTTGTACCTACTACTAGAATATGTTACTGGTTGCTACAAGAGAGAATCGAGTAGTAGGAGGAATGTGCTTCTGCAATCATTCGGATCTTCCATATGTGGATGCAAGTGTTCCTTAGAGAAAAGGTGGTCCTCAATATTTGTGTGCCTATTCACTACAAATTTTCCAACAAATACTTCATATGCTAGTAAAACTCCATTTTTTACATATATTGATTGATTGAATAATCCTTAAGTGTGACCTACATTGGGAACTGAGTCAGCCATATTCAAACTAAAGCATTGCTAACAGGTTGTTTCCTTCTCATCCTCTTAAATCTCTACTTAGAATGGAAGAGGTGTGAGTTACCAAAATTGTATTATCAAACCTTTGGCTTTAAAGTAAACATATGTATGCCCCATCTCCACACTCCTGATAATTTTATTTCCCCATTAGGACAAGCACCATGATGGGGGCATTCTTGCCAGAGTTGATAATTGTGAGAGAATGAAATAGAGGTGGGAGGATGGTGAGGAAAATACTGAAGGGTTATCTTGAGTGAGACCTAAGATGAAGGGCATGGATCAAAAGAGAACTTGACAAGATATGAATTCATAAGGGCTGGAGGAGATTGGAAGGAAAAAACCCTTGAAATGTTGTGTGGCCTTCATACTTGTAAACTGTAAAATGCTAAATAAAAGAGAGAAAACATGAAAGAGATAGAGTAAATGACCTCATAGTAAGGAAAATTAAAAGAAAACCAAGGAAAAGGTAAGTAGAATAGCTTAAGTAAGAAAAATGTATCATCAACCTCAGTTTGGTAATGACAAAACCAAAGAGGAGAGAGCTTTGCACTTTGTGTTAGTCTAGGAAGGTAAATCCCAGTGTATTACATTCCAATAAGATGAATGTTTGTTGGAGACCCAATTAGTTAGGGTTACAATGTGGAATGTGGATAGTTATTAGAAGACCACAAAACCTTGGACATTGAATCCAATAGTCAAAATATTGCATTTATATGTGTATCATCTCTAATTAAAAGAAGCATTATTTGATTCAAATATGCACATTCTAACATTGGTATCACATCCTGGGTATCTGATCTAAAATGCTTAATCCACATGGAAGAAGAAGCAGACATTGCTGCAGGTAGGGCCTGCAATAACCAGGATCTTCAAACACTCTGGTTCACCCATCAGAAAATACTCACACTGCTGCCATTCATTCACAATGTTCCCATAAAAACCGAGGATCTGTTTTCGTCCTTCTCTTCAATGCGCCCAATTCAACATGAATTGGCACCACAGTACTCACTTTGTATTGATAGCTCTCAACCAGTTTCTGATGCATTCAATTCTCAATCAGATTCTGTTCACAATTAAACTTAGGACTCTTCTGTAGAGTCTAAATTTCCCACGATTTTGCTATACGAAAATCAACCTTCAAAAACCAATCTTTCTCAACCTTCAGATTATAATTTGACATTCAAATACCGATTTGAACAGCTATATGAATTTATTCAAATAGACAGAGTCCTTTTTGCAAAGATTATATCCAACAATCTCAAGCTGTGACACTTGCTTCTACCCTTCAAGGAAATGTAGATCTCATCGATCCTAAAGTTGCCAACGCATTTAAATCTCCAGATCCAATTCGATGACTAACCTTCCACTGAATTAAAACATTCAAACTCTGACATACACCGCTATAATAACTACTATTCTACGCGCTCCAAGCTCTATTCATCCACTGATATATCAATTCGGTGGTCCATCAAGCTCAAAGCTCCACCCTTACGCCTTTCCCCATATAATTCACGCGTATTGAAGCAGGACTAATGACTTTGTATATATTGTATGCAGTCGCCATAGCGTGTCCAGCAACTGCTAAAGTTTCTATAGTAACCCCTCCTACCTTCTCCCCAAACTTGCATTCGATACACACCCATCTATGAAAATCTCACAGAAATTTAAGCTTTGATTTATTTTTCATGTATAATGATCAATCTGTGTTATTCTCGCACCTGTGACTAAAAATTTCCCTTTTATGATACGGTATTGGTTATATTAAATCCTGTATAAGTTGTGCTCCACAATAAATCGTTCCAGAACTTCGGAGCGGTTTCTTTTTCAGACCCGAAGCTTGTATGAATTGCACTTTATAATAAAGTGTTCCTTCCCTATCAGCGGATCTCCAAGTCTCACTATTCTAACGCGCGTTGACCACTCGAACCCGGTGCTCCCTTAAGCTGAGTCTTATAATGTTCAGCTCCTATCCATCTGAGATCTGACATAACAAATGTAAAGGCTTTCTACGATGCAGTGTTGAGGACCCGTATTGATAAGGCCTCACGCCCAACCGTTGTTCCTTTAAGAGAGTGTTGCAATCACTCTGCGCAAACAGAGTATTCCTCTGCCTGTAATAAAATGAGATTCAAGTGGCGGTAGCAATATGTTTTCATAATAAAAAGAAATGAACGAAAACGAATCAGAATGCTCCAATACACAGTAAGCACCAAGCGGAGGATAGGAAGGTAATTCAATCTTTCAACACACAGTATCATAGACTATACAAGCATTTTATCATAAAACCATTAAACTAGAAAAGCCGGAGAGTTTCAAAAATCATACTTTGGCACTCGCTCCCCTCTAGTGCGAGCTTTTACTGCATCTTTATTTATAATTAAGGATAGGCCTTCTCGGTCCTTATCCGATACAAAAACATGCTTTACATAACGATTTAAAACATAAAAGCTTTATTATAGCTTATCTATCTATGATATAGATAGTATGTTTTATTCTCCACTCTTATCCTAATTTTTAAAACTGAAAAAACATAGAATTTCTATACCCAAATTTTTCTCCTAAACTATTTCTCTCATATCCTTTTATTTAGAAAAAGAATATTTACATAATACTCACTTTTCATAATTATCTCCTATTTTATTAAAAATAACAATTTAATTAATAAAATGTTAAAAATTGCCACACCCCCCTTTTATCACATATTTACAAATGAAAATTGGTCTTGATGCTCCCGCATCATACACCCAACCTTAAAATTAATCATGATCCCCTGATCATGTGTTCGGATCTGTGTATGGCTGGATCCCATATCTTGTGTTGTAACTTTCCACTTGCCACTGCTTCTTTCTGATGTTCTTCTCCACGTTTCCACACTTTATGCTGCATCGCTCCACTGACTAGGCTTTCACAATCTTCTGTTGTCTTTCTTTTGCTGCTTTCCTTTTGTTTTATCGCTGCTGGCCTCTTCCAGGATACTTTCATCATCATCCGCCTCATCAGTTCAATTTCGTTTAACAGATTTTCTCCAGCATCTTCAATAACACCTGTACTCACAAAACAATTGTTAGAATAAAAAACATAAGGCTTCAGTGCCCCTATAAATATTGTTGCTGTCAGTGTTGTCTCAGCTGCCACCATAAATGTCGTCCCACATGTTGCTCTAGCTGTCACTATGGATGTTGCGGCCTCTGAAACTTCCTGTCCGTCTACAACATTCCTTTGCTTTTCACCTGCAATTTCATCTGCAACTTTTTTCTCTGGTTCAGATGTCTGCAGCAAATATTTCATCATTTCATTAACATGCTGCAAATTAACTCTAGCATAATCTCCATCTTCCCCTTCGATAATCTTCAGAAATTGTCCATCATCCTCTTGATTGATTTTGGGAATCAAATCAAGTTCTTCAAACATTGTAGCTTCATCCTCTGTCACTGTAGCAGCTCCAAAATTTCGTACACTAGTCTTCTCTTGGCTATACAGACAAGCCAACTTTTTCTTGTCACCTATGGTAACAAATTTCTGCATATGAGACATGACTGTCTCATCCTCTACCTGTAATGGTTCTTCTTCTTCCAAGACAATCTCAAATGATGGACTGTCTGCTACATCAACTGTAAACACGATCAAATTGTCAGCATCAAAATCACAATCAGTCACCAAGTTTTCTCTCTGCAGTTCCAAGCCTTCTTCAGGATTCAACAAATCTTCACTAGTTTTCTCCTCAGCTTTCCCTGGCAACACTTTAGCATGCTGCTCTGAGTTCCTTCCCAACTCCTTTGTCAGCACATCAGTATGCTGATTTACATTCACCATGAGACTATCGGCTAGTCTCGCCTTCTTTCCATCTGTATCCAAGATTTCGTTCTGCTCTCATTCACTGTACTGAACTCTTTCATCTGCTGCAACCTTTCTATCATACTCTGAATTCATCAACAAATATTCTAACAATGCAATTTCTCTGTAGCATTACTGAAGCATATCATCATCACCTGCATTCATACATAAAATTTCAGTTTGCACAAAATGTTCAACAGTATCAGCTATTACTTCCCTTATCTGCACTTCAGACTGATTCTCTTCTTCAAAATCCACAAGAATTTTTGCTTGTACTGTAACAGCAAAAGCATCATTGCTTTCTTTTTCAGAGTACTTATCATTTTCTGCTTCCTCTGTCTTTATTTCCTCCTGAGATCTTGCTATCTCAGCATCGATCTGAACAGTCTTCAGATTCAACTCTTCTTGAACAAACTCTAAATCTTGCTTATCTCCTTGTACTGTACCTGCAAACACACACAACTCATCAGTTTTAAAACCACAAGGCTTTTTAATCTTGACTGCTTCCTCCAACATTTTCCTTTGAACATATCTACGTATGGAATCTTCAAATTCCATCTCTGGCTCAAGAACTCTAAGTCCCTTTTTCAACAAGGCAACCACAATTTTCCTCAACCTCCTCTGCAATTGTCGCCAAATCACTCTCTTTCCCTTCAGTGGAAAGATCCATCCTCTATTCTGATCTTCCTTCTCTTGCAGCCATTCTTCCAGTACCTGCAATTGTACATTTATTACTGCAATATCTCTTTCTCTAACTTCTGCAGTCATCTCATGTCTGTAGAATTTCTCTGATCCTCCATGATCGTCTTCTCCATGAGTTTCTCACTCACCATGAGTTGTACTAGCCTTTGCAACAACAATCTCTCTTGTTGCCACTTACCTCACCAAACTCTCCTCACTCATTCTTTTGGTAAGTACTAGTTCACTGCCTCTGGAACCTCTTGAGCACTCCTCTGCTCTCTCTAGGCTATCTCTTCAACTCACTTTTCTTTTCAGGACACTGCAATTGTCCTCCCTATCCAGCCTTCAGCTGAATGCCAGGTTCACTTCCATCATCTTCTCTGCAATCATAAATTTCAACTCAAAAAAAAAATCATCTCACCTTTAAGATCCTGCATGACCTTGTCTTCTTTCCACTTCTGCAATCCTGTTCACTTGCAATTATGTATGCTGCATATTAGATTTAAAATTTTATCTTCCTTTCCATCACTCATCACACATTCAAAACACACTTTAGTTTTCAACAAAACCTTCTCTTCTCATTCAAAAAAAAAAAAAAAAAAAAAAAAAAAAAAAAAAAAAAAAAATCTTCAACAGAGCATTCTAACTCTGATACCAGCTGATGCAGGTAGGGCCTGCAATAACTAGGATCTCCAAACACTCTGTTTCACCCATTAGAAAATACTCACACCGTTGGCATTCATTCACAATGTTCCCATAAAAACCAAGGATCTGTTTTCGTCCTTCTCTTCAATGCGCCCAATTCAACATGCATTCGCACCACAGTACTCACTTTGTACTGATAGCGCTCAACCAATTTCTGATGGATTCAATTCTCAATCAGATTCCGTTCACAATTCAACTTAGGACTCTTATGTAAAGTCTAAATTTCCCACGATTTTCCTATACAAAAATCAACCTTCAAAAACCAATCTTTCTCAACCTTCAGATTATAAATCAACATTCAGATACCGATTTGAACAACTATATGAATTTTGTCAAATAGACAGAGTCCTTTTTGCAAATCTTATATCCAGCAATCTCAAGCTGTGACACTTGCTTCTACCCTTCAAGGAAACGCAGATCTCATCGATCCTAAAGTTGCCAACGCATTTAAATCTCTAGATCTAATTCGATGACTAACCTTCCGCTGAATTAAAACATTCCAACTCCAACATACACTGCTATAATAACTACTATTCTACGTGCTTCAAGCTCTATTCATCCACTGATATATGAATTCGGCGGTCCATCAAGCTCAAAGCTCCACCCTTACGCCTTTCCCCATATAATTCACGCGTATTCAAGCAGGACTAATGACTTTGTATAGATTGTATGCAGTCGCCATAGCGTGTCCAGCAACCGCTAAAGTTTCTTTAGTAACCCCTCCTACCTTCTCCCCAAACTTGCATTCAATACACACCCATCTATGAAAATCTCACAGAAATGTAAGCTTCGATTTATTTTTCATGTACAATGATCAATCTGTGTTATTCTTGCACCTGTACCTAACAATTTCCCTTTTATGATACAGTATTGGTTATATTAAATCCTGTATAAGTTGCGCTCCACAATAAATCGTTCCAAAACTTCGGAGCGGTTTCTTTTTCAGACCCGAAGCTTGTATGAATTGTACTTTATAATAAAGCGTTCCTTCCCTATTAGCGGATCTCCAAAGCTCACTATTCCAACACGCGTTGACCACTCGAACCCGGCGCTCCCTTAAGTTGAGTCTTATAATGTTCAGCTCCTATCCATCTGAGATCTCACATAACAAATGTAAAGGCTTTCTACGATGCAGTGTTCAGGACCCGTATTGATAAGGCCTCACGCCCAACCGTTGTTCCTTTAAGAGAGTGTTGCAATCACTCTGCACAAACAGAGTATTCCTTTGCCTGTAATAAAATGAGATTCAAGTGGCGGGAACAATATGTTTGCATAATAAAAAGAAACGAACCAAAATGAATCAGAATGCTCCAATACACAGTAAGCACCAAGTAGAGGATAGGAAGGTAATTCAATCTTTTAACACACAGTATCATAGACTATACAAGCATTTTATCAGAAAACCATTAAACTAGAAATGTTGGAGAGTTTCAAAAATCATACTTTGGCACTCGCTCCCCTCTAATGTGAGCTTTTACTGCCTCTTTATTTATAATTAAGGATAGGCTTTCTCGGACATGCTTTACATAATGATTTAAAACATAAAAGCTTTATTACAGCTTATCTATCTATGATATAGATAGTATGTTTTATTCTTCGCTCTTATCCTAATTTTTAAGTGAAAAAACATAGAAATTCTATCCCAAATTTTGCTCCTAAACTATTTCTCTCATATCCTTTTATTTAGAAAAAGAATATTTACATAATCCTCATTTTCCATAATTATCTAGTATTTTATTAAAAATAACAATTTAATTAATAAAATGTTAAAAATTGTCACACCCCCTTTTATCACATATTTACAAATGAAAATTGGTCTTCATGCTCGTGAATGAGACATTTAGCTATGTAAAGATATTTTCTACTATTAAGAGGAATTGGCCCATAAACAACCACACAAGCTGCATTCTCTGGTTAGTTTCAAAGTAGTAGAGAAAGTTGGATGGTGAGAGCTTCTAAAAGAGTCAAGGGAGTCGGTGCATGCAGAGAATGATCCATGTGCCCCGACAAAAAATTATTGAAGCCTGTTGTTGTAGGGTGTGGAGTTTTGGAGTTCAATGTGTGACGCAGAAGATGATCATGTAAAAGGAATACAAAGAATTAGAAAAGTTGTCGGCAGTAGGAAGTTGGCCCAGAACGATAATGAACAGGATGAGGCCTCAAGGTGGAAGTGGAAAAATGAAACATTTTTATTTTATATATTCGAGCCATTAATTACTTGTAACATCTATGATTATCATCAATCCAAAGTTTAGTTAATCAAGCCAAGAATTTATTAAACAAATAAACATATCAAGGTGTTAGTCAGGTAGAGTATGCTATGAATTTATTTTTGTGCCACTTACATGAAGAATCCAACTCGAGGTTGACTTCGAAAGTTCCTAATACTGCAATTTTTGTAAAATATGCATGAAACAGTTTCATGTCAAATCACAACAACCACACTTATTATGGGGTAAAATATGTCGGTTTTGTTATTAAAGAAAACGAGTTCAAGTTTCCTACTTTCAATCATCTTCTAGCGTGGTTGAACCCATCTTATTTGTGGTTAGCTATGTGCTAAATATGTGAGGATATTTTAATTTCCTGGCATGGAAGCATCTAGGACGTACCTAGTAGAAAAAGTAGTTTTTCTGCTTTCCTCTTGAGTGTAGAAATTTGAAGCAGAATAGTACCAGAACATACCCGTAACATGTAGGAGCATTGCAGAACTAGAGAATCAAAAGTTTATTTCAAGATATTTTGGATATTAAGGTCAAGTCTAATCAACAGGTGGAGTTAAGGCGTTGAACTAAATAAAGCTTTGATGGACTATACTACCATCTCTTAAAAGAATTCCTCCCCGCCCAAAACCTTATTTTGTTTCATCACTTAAAACGCAATTTTTTGTTTCTCTTGAGACCGCCGTCATGTTGTATGATATTGTAAAAGGAAATAGTGACATTTGAACTGTATCAAAAATTGATGATTAGCACGTATCTAACAGAAACCTTGGATGGACTCGTATCTAATGACACCTTCAATCCGCAACATGCCATTCTAGCTCAGTGTGTACTTTCACAAGTAAGAAGTAAGGTTAACATCAAGGTAGTTTAATTGAAGAAACCAAACGAAAATATTATACCAGCTATATTAATGAGGTGAGAATTCACCACTTCCAATTTGTAAAATTTCACTTGACTTTTCATATCTCAACTTTTATATTGATCTGTTCCAAGCAAACTAAGTTCCTGCGCTGAACTTGGTAGGCGAGAAATCAATCAATTGGGTGCTCTTCTCTCTTTCTTGTCGATCTGAGTGTCAAGGCGCATTCGGGGTGAAAAATCTATATCTGAGACAATCTCTAAGATTGTATTATATATGTCATTTTATGACCGTGCATAATGAACTTATCAAAACAGATGCATTGTAAGTAATGATCACCATGGATCCATTCGAGGTACGTGTAATCCATAGCATGAAGTGAGGTCAAGGGTAGTAAGTCAAGGTTCGTTCATTTCTTGTCTCAGTCCGTGGTGATTCTCTCTCAAAAATTTCACCTAATTGAGCACGTCTAGCGTATTTTTTAAACTATAGCACCGATCACCAAAACTGAACCCTGTTCAAGTCCACCACCATAGAACTCAATAATTAACACCTACTTGTTAAAACACTATACTTTGATTCCTGCCCTCCTAAAAGGAACATCGGCTTTCACAATTCCTTCTTTGGTCCAACCAGAACTACTGGAAATGTTTTCGAAAAAGGTAGGCATCACACGACGTACAAAAAGCTCATTTCCCTCATCTTTGAAGATAGGGTGTCCTAAACCAACCAACAGCGATTCCATCTCCATTGTCGGTTTTGTGGATTTCTTTTCAGTGAATATTTCATCATCCTCTCACATTCTACGAGCTAGGGACAAAATTGATGGTCAAAGACTTGTTTCGAATATTTATCAAGTAAGCTTGAAACATAAACTGAACAGAGCTAGCTACGAGACGCTAGAGCTAGAGCTAGCGTCTCAAATTCAGAGTTGTATTGAGATACATATTTATGCTCCATGAGAATATTTTTGGCGGGTGGTGTCTTACCTTAAACTACCATCAACAAAAGAATTTGGTTTATAATACATCAGCTTATGAGCAACTTTAAACCTAGAATCACTTTGAGTAGAAAAATACTTCAACTTTGAGTAGAAAAATACTTCAACTTCTAGAGAGATTTGGAATTGTTTTAGATATTACTTCTCACATTAGTTTTAGAGTTGGTGGTCAAACTTAAACTAAGATTTGTAAAGACCTTGTGTTCTTCCAACACATTTGGTTTGTTATCTTCATTAAACAACATTTTAGAGGTCTTCCCATCCAACCAATAGTTGTCAGGCATTTTTGAACTTTATCTAGCTTCTTGGACTCATATAGACCCCTTCAGATTGAGGGGGGCGAATGTTGGACCCCCAATCTATTAGGGTTATGTTGTGGAAATTAGAAAGTTAATGGAAGTCCAAAAGACCTTGGAAATTGAATCCAATGGTCAAAAAATTATATTTATATTTCTATCATCTTTAATGAAAGGAAATTGATACACATTCTTTCATTTTGCTTTGCATATTCCGATAATATTATTATGGACAAATAGAATGATGACATTTGGGATTCAAATTCTAAGGTATTTTCGTTTTCCAACTATCTCTCTCTCTCTCTCTCTCTCTCTCTCTTCTCTCTCTCTCTCTCTCTATATATATATATATATATTATATATATATATATATATATATATATATAATTTCACCCAATCGTGGAGGATTAGGTGTCTAACATTTCACCCCCTAAAGCTAAATGGGTGTTTTTGAGTCCAAGCATCATTCTAAATCATTCAAACCTTTCTCTTCCAAGTTCTTTACTGAAGATGCCTACAATTTTCTCATTGTTGGAATGATGCCATAGGTGAGTTGTTTTTGCCTCTACATGATGTCAAATCAAATGATACTTTGTATTTATGTGTTTGGTTCAACCATAGAATTTTATATTCTTGGCCAATTTAATTGTATAAGTATTGTGAATCAGAAGAGGAACATATCTCACTTGTTTATCCAACAAATCTTCAATAATTTTCCACAAAATCTCCTTGGTTTTCCTTTGCGACTTCCACATATTCTTCCTCTTTTTTGGAATCTATTGGAACTTACTGTTTGCATAACCTGTAGGAGATATCTCTTGATGTAAGACTCAACATTTCTTGGAGTAGAAAATCCATTTTCCCTGATCTCCATCAAAGTTTGAATCAAAATATCTAATCAAGACGAAGTCATCAACCTTTGAATATTTGAGTCCAAAGTATTGAGTTCCTTTCAAGTACTTTACAACCCTTTTTGTAGCAAATCAATTTCCCTCATAAGGCTTTTACATAAACCTCAAAAGAATTCCAATAGAAAATGAAATATACGGTGTGGTGGTGGTGAGGTATATAAGGCTTCCTACATGTTGTCTATAATAAGTTGCATCCTCAAATTTATTCCCTTATTTAGATGTGAGCTTCATATTTTGTTCCACTAGGGAGGACAAAGGATTACATTTAGCCATGCTAAACATGTTCAACAATATCTAATATACTTTTTTTGACATAGGAATATATGTCATGGATGTTGGGTTAATTCAATGCCCAAATAATAATGAAGGTGTCCCAAATTTGTCATCTCAAATCCTTTATTCAATTCTTTCTTTGCAACCAATATACTTTTTCAATGTTACTTGTTATCAATAGACCATGGACATATACCACAAGATAAACAATATTTTTCCCAGCTCTATGACAAATATATGATCTTTATTTATGAAGGAATGAAATTAAATATAAATGTAAACAAAAACAAGAAGATGCAATGAAACATGACTTCAATTAATAAATAGAAATTGTTGAAAATTGTTTACATGTAGAAATAAACAAACTAGCTTAGGTGATGGTAGCTTATCTCTTAGAACAAATGTGACAACTACATGCCTTATAAAGTGAGTTACAATTAGGTTTTGAGGCATTTTTGTCATGAATAAACAATGAGAAACATTGAACATCCAAAAACCCAACCCCTAGGAGATGATGCGGAAAAAGTTTGTAGGCCCCAATGGGGTTAGTTGTAATGTCAACTTCCTAAAGTTGTAACTTTGACATAAGATCTTAGGATGGCAGACATGATATCCCAATAGAAAGGTCTATTCGAGGAAAAAAAAATTGACTACAAATTTTATCCTTTAACCTCTATTTTCTCACTTCCCCAAAAAACATCATTTAGGGCCTCAAAATAGCTCCAAAAGTACAGGACCTGAAAAACTGCTAAAAATAAAAATTATGCTAAAAGATAGAAAAATGAAAGGAAATAGTGTTGGTAGTCTAAGTGGAATAGGTGTGTGTCACCAATATGAACCTAGGTCAATAGACTTGCATCGTCGTGATCAAAGTGTTTGAAATTTAATTTCAAAATATTCTAAGTCAATTTTCCTTACCAGGATCGCGGTACTTGTTTTAGGAAGTACAAGTATTTGAAGAGTTCACATATTTTTTTTTTTTTTTTTCCCTTCATGAAAAAGCCTTCTATTTGAGACATAAAAACATTTTATTTGAGATCTCCATTCAAGAAATAAGTTTGTACATCCATTTGATGATCTTTCCATCCATTTTGAGATTTCAAGACAAAGAGAGTGTGGATGGTGTCCCATTTTCCTATGGGGGAAATAATATATTCATAATTGACCTTTTTCTCTATGAAAATACTTTTTTTGCAAGCCTTTTTTTGTGCTCACCAAGAAATACATCTAATTTATACTTGTTCTTAAAGACCCACTTGTAGAAAATTGGTCTGATTCCAAATGGAGGGTCCACCAACTTCCATGTTCCATTCTTTATGAGGGAATCATACTGTTTTTGCACTGCTTGTTTCCATTAATCGTTAGAAAAATATTATTTTGAGGATTTTTTTCAAAACTAGTAGAAATATTTAATTCACATTCATAAGAAACATCCATATCATCAACTGAATCAAAATAATCTACATCACTTCCATTTTTTCTCATGAAACTTTTTTTTCCTGTCCTTCCTATTTCATTAGGATGAACACTTTCAATTGTTATAATGAGACAATTTGGAGGACATTTATGAGATGGTCTAGGATACTCTATTGACATAGATGGGGCTACACCAAGGCTTAACTTTCTAATTATCTCAATCACATCACTTAAACAATCTCCCTAATATGAAGAAGTGGATAGAACTTCATGATGGGGAGAAAGTGCTTCAGAAGAAGATTCCATAGATTGGTCTAGGATATGGATTCCCCCTTCAAGATGTGGAATATCATTATCAAATTCATAAAATAATTTACATGAATAAATTTATGAAAATGATCAAGCTATCACTAAACAATATTGCTAGTCTTTGAAGATTCAAGAAAAATAACATCTCTAGACAATATAAACTTCTTATGTACCTCATCGTAGAGACGATATGCTTTGGTAGTATCTGAGTACCCTAAGAATATACAGCTTCAACTCCCTACACCAATTTTTCTTCTTTGATCCATAGGTATCAAGGAATATCAAGTGGAACCCCTGATCTTAAGATCTCATACCAAAGGAATGTGGCCATACCAAATTCCGTAAGGACTCTGGTTTTTGAGAGCATGAGATAAACATATGTTTTTGATATATACTAGACATATAACTAAATCCTCCCATAAAATAAACTTTACAATTTTTAAAAACATCATTGAACAAACCATATTTAAAATATTCTTATTCATGCTTTCATTTGCACCATTTTGTTGTGGATTATATGACATAGTCCTTTAATGTTGAATCCCATGTTGGAAAATATAGTTTTCAAATTAATTTGAAGTATATTCCTTTGCATTATTATTACCAGTAGAGCCAATATGTCATTGCACATCATTTTCAATCCATACATAAAAGTTTTTGAAAGTTTCAAAAGCTTCAGATCTACCTTTCAACAAATATACCAAATACGTCCCGGTGTAATCATCAATAAAAGTCATCATGTATTATTTGCAAAAGGAACATGCATATGGCCACACAAATTAGAATGAATTAATCCAATATTTCTACGTGATCTTGAAAGAGAATCATGAAATGGTTTTTTGGTATATTTTCCTAGGACACACCCATCACGTTGCTTCATTTTCCTTGGACAGTTGGAAAACTAGAAATACCATATATTTTCAATAAATGAAGATTATTGTAATTAATATTTCTAAAAATTGCATACCATAGAATACTAAATGGAAATGTACCATCATTGTATAAGAACTGGATGCACAGTTTTGTGGACAAGCAAACATTCTTTGCTATGTTTTTATATGTCCATAAAAGCATCACATTGCTTCATCTTCCTTCAAATAGTTGTGTTGATGGTGATGGACCCACCAAAATTCGAGGGATATCCCCAGTAAGAAGTCCCAACTAGACCTTAGACCATTTGGAGTTGGAGTCCCATCAATGGGTGGTAATGTAGTGCCTTAACCGTGGTAATGCGTAAAGATAAGTATGATGACTTTGGTGAGAAGAAAGTTTGTGACCTTGCAGTGAGTCAAGTGAGATGCATGGGGGTTCTAACACATAAAGGGGAAAAGGAAGCATGCCCTTTAGAAGTCTATAATAGTATGCAGCTTGAGAGGAACACATGAGCAGAATGACATCACAAGATGAAACGCATAATAGTCCACAAACCAAAGTGACGGGTTAATCCAACAACCTGCATTCAATAAAATTCATACTATTTCATACAAATTCGTTCATAGGAAAATGCATAAGTCAAACAACATACAATGCTAAAGAAACCATAATAGTCGAACGATAATAACAAAATATGCATGAAAGCATGTTGGCTCAGTTATTATTATTATAAGTGAAATTTCAATCCATACATACACCATTGACAACAACTAGCCCCAAAAGTGGAACATTATAGTCAAGAAAACCTACTCCTCCAAAGAAGTATACTCGCTCTATGTTATGGAGAAGCCAAGGCTCGTCATAATACTCCCAAGCCTTCTCTAAGCCTAAGCATGCTGTATGAGTTATTAGGTTCTAATTATAACAAAGGGTGGGGTTACCCTTGACATTCCCCTTTGTGACTCTTTGATTATCCTAATGACTCTTCAACTTCTTTACAAATAACTCATTACATTACATAGTGACTATTGACATTCCACTAATGACACTTGGAATTTCACTTACAACACATTTACAAATAACATACATTTTCCACACTGATTCGGATCTTGGGAGGAGGCCCCCAAGATCTAAAAGATTGAAATGGATCTTGGGGGGAGAGACCCTCAAGATCTGAAAGATTGCAATGGATCTTGGGGGAAAGGCCCCCAAGATCTGAAAACTTGAATTGCCAGAAGAAAAATAGGAGAATGCCCAATAAATAAAACCACAAAGAAACTTTTATTTAAAATAGTAATGGAAATAAACTAGCTAGGGCGATGGTAGCTTATCTATGAGAAGAGATGTGGCAGCTACATGCCTCTGAACTGTAAAGGCTACATTGTGGCGAACAATCTGTCCTTTTACAAAATGTGACTTGTTACTTATAGTATTCTTCCATTACAATATCATGGGTCAATTCCATGGGTGAATGAATACCATGGGTGGATTTTACAATACCACGGGGAGATGCCATTTATAATACCATGGGTAAATTCCATGGGTCAATGAATAATATGGGTGGATGAGCACCATGGGTTGATGCCGTTTTCCATTCGGATCACACACCTACCCATGTGAGCCAAAATAGGCTAGAGATAGCTTAACAAGACAAAACACCATGACTCATAAGTTTGGGGAAATATCAACTTGGAAACCTCCACTTTATTATTCTCAATGACGTAATAATTCCAATCTTGGTACTGTGTTATCATGACCCTAAAATTCTTAATGGTGTCTTTTTGATAGTGGACTCTTGCCTTCATAGCTTATGGTATATGGTCTTGGAACCTTTCTCCAATTCATCATGAAGCATGTGCAACATCGTCTTGACCATGACAGGACCAAGGTGACAAATCCATCATATAGATTTCACATGGTGGTCTCAAGAGTTGATACTTTAGCAAGTATCACTTTCCTCATCTCTTTCATTACAGAACCTGTAGATTATTCTTCCTTTTTCCTAGTTGCTTGCAAGTTCTTCGCCATCTATTCATTCTCAGCTAATAAGAACTTGAAATTTGAGCTTCTGGCTCCTGCATAAGCCAAAGAGGCATCACTCATGGAAGCTAAATGCTCTCTCACATCTGACAATATCACCCTTTCCTTCATGAATTCAGCTGACATGTGATAATCTGGGAAATGATTTATCCATTCCCGTAAAATATTCATTTACAACTCTTCAAATGATAGATTGTACACATCCATCATGGGATCGTCATCAAGGATAACAACCTCTCCTTTCTCATACAAGACTGGTTCTGACACTAGAGGAGGTGGTAACCAAGAGGTGAGCTTGGGTGCTCTCGGCATGAGGTAATTCTCTTGGTCCTATGACATGTGCCCCAACTCCATGTCCGTCACTTCGGTAAATTGCTCAATCTACTGAGAAAGCTTTTGATCCTACGCCTTCTCACCATCTTCTTTAGTTGTTGGCTGTTCTAACTCCTGAACATGTATGGGTGTTGTTTTCTCTATCATTGCGCCTTACCTTTCTTCTTCTTCCTATTTCTACTTCTCTTCCCTCTCTCTCCTTCTGAGCTCCTACTCTTCCTTCAACTTCTTCATTGTTTCCTGCAACTTCCTTTCTACTTCCTCTAGCATGTGCTTTTCTTTCTTCCTTTGCTCTACCCTTGTTATGTGATGTTGAATCTTTTCCTTCGTTTCCAAAGCTACTTTTTCAATGATAGGATCTTCTTTGAACTTGTAGCTTTTTCAACCTCTAAGTTCTCGGAAATCTTCCTCTTACCTTGTCATGCATTGGTTTGGTGCTTATTGTTGTTTTTGTTGTTGTTTCATGCGGTGCTCCTACTTGTAGAGCAACTTTCCATGTTGTGGCTATACTAACCAGTTCATTGAGTTTGGAGTAGTTGTAACCGTAACTCCAAGGGTACTCCTCTGCCTAATGAAATGTTTTCTAGATCCACTGATAGTACAGCTTCACATAGTGGTTCT
Organism: Pinus taeda; assembly: GCA_000404065.3. Classification (NCBI taxonomy): domain Eukaryota; kingdom Viridiplantae; phylum Streptophyta; class Pinopsida; order Pinales; family Pinaceae; genus Pinus; species Pinus taeda. Next base: position 56,673 of record APFE030379605.1, read on the forward strand.
TACAAATATTGTGGGGATGATATGGATTATATTCTTTGGTGCTAAATTCAAACTTCACTATCTCCTCACCTTCAGCATCCGCATCCTTCAAGATCTTAATATCGTACATTCCAATCCATAAAGGAAGAGTGGGCCATGGTTCCTTATTCCTCCTATGTAGCCTTGTTGCTAACCATATTGAGATGTGATATGATACCTCTTGCATGACCAACTTGTCTTTAGCATACCTTGGTAGAACATGCAAAGGCTTCTCTCCACCAAACATCCTAATGAAGGTACCACTAGGTGCAGAATACCAATTTTCAATGTCAAGTATCACCTCCATCACTTCTTGGGACATGCAAGGTGAATCCTACTCAAAAATAAACTTGTACACCAAGATGATGAAATGGTCAGTCAGCCTCGCCATAACTCCTTGGTAGCTACTGCTAGAAAGAAACTTTCAATAAATGTTGATGATACTCTCTTTTGGTGTCACTATCTAACCCATGCTAGTAAACTGATGTTGGGCACATATTGCATCAAGTAAATATGCAGACATGTAGAATCTTGTTGGAGCACCCTCAGGAAGAATCCTGGCATTAGTCACATGGACTTTCAACTAAAGAGCCAATAGATCTGACCAGTTGAATGGCCTTCCATCATTCACCAACTAGTCCAACACAACCACCCAATTTTCTAGAAAGGTCTTCATGCTCTCTTGACCGTATATTCGGCATGCAAAGATGATAAAGGACTGGTAGGCCTTCTTGAATAACTTTGTCTTGTAAACATGATTGGGTGTCACTCTAAACTTAGACAACTATTTCACCAAATGCTTTACAATATCTCTAGTGTTCACAAAGTTGTGGATGGAATAGAAAAGTGCATCCATATGGTTCATGAGATGAGGTAAATGATACATCCATTGATAGTTCTCCACCATGAATTTGACAAGATATATCCCATTGGCACTGCTCAATTTCATAGTATTTGGATCTGTGTGTGAGGAAATCTAGTGGATGATATCCACACATCAAAAGACTGGGTGCCTACATGCAACCTTATGTAAGCCTGACCAATGGACATTGATATAAACTTTTTGATCGTGTAGATCTTCCTTGAAGTCCCTTGAAAATATATCCTTGTCTCCTACCATGTTAACTTCATGCCCTTCTCAATAAACAATTGAGTGTCTGCATAAACTGGAAAATTCACTTACACCTGCTCAACTACTTCCCGAGTGCCAATCTTGACAATATCCTTTGATGTAGCTCTCCTGGAAGCCATGTTATCTGTAACTGTTAGATATTTTCTCAACAAATTTTCTACTTGGAGACAAAGAGGACACTCATGGCATGTAAATGTTAGCTTGAAACCAAAAGCACTTCAAGAACATACCAAGCAACAAACTAGGCAATTGATGGGAAGGATTACGTAATCTTGGCTCATAGATGTGATTGGATACAAGTTGGAATTGTGCATTGCACAATTCCAGAAGTCAATGGGGAGATCTTGCTAACTCAAACTACACAATGCACAGTTCAGTCTAGGCACAGAACAGGTGATATTGCCCATTTCACAGTCTCAGTGGCCAAGGCTTAGAGCTGGCTACTAGAATTGTGTAGTGCACACTTGGATCCAAGCCTGGGAAACCTCTGCACAATTCCAAAAGCCAAGGCTGAGACCTTGAGCTACAGAAATGTAAAGTGCATGCTTGGTAAAACAAGATCTAGCCCATGGAAGCTCAGATATGCCCCTAAGGGAAGTGAGAAATCGAACAAATATGAAGGATTGAATGATGCTTGTTGCAGATATAAGTGAATGATAATGCATGCAAGTGAAATAGGTGTAGGAATCAATCAAACTAAAGGAAAATGAAGCATGTAGGAGAGTCTTTGCAACGACAACCGTTAGTGCGGAAACTGGGTGATGCATGCGACACTTGGGAAAGGCAATGAAAAACTTAAACCGACACTTCTAAAAGCTAAAAAGAGTTGAAACTCTAGTGTTCGACAACAAAATGAGTGAAACAACACTCTCACAAGTCAAACAAACAAAAGCGATAGAAAAAGAATCAAAAGACTAAAAAAACAATTTTTACATGGAAAAATGATGACAATCGCACCGGAGGTTGCTTGATATCCTTAGGAATGCTACAGCTCTAACACTAAAATTGAAAATGAACTCTCGAAACATCAATTAAATATATTTGTTTGATTTAGGGTTTATGATGCAAAGATAAAAGATCAAGGAAAAATCGACACTTTGTGGTAGTTTCCAAAATAACTCAAGTGTCTCCTTTGGGCTACTAAAACTATATCCCAATTTTCTAAGGATGCTTTTTCTCTTTTTAATTCTTTTTCTTTCTTGGGAAAAGTTTCCATGCATTGCCCAAAGAGATTGCACTATTCTAGGAAGGATTGGGAAACTCACTAGCTGATGCACTGAAAATCTTAAGAGCAGGAAAATTTTGGGCAATTTATGGGTTAAGTGGCTTTGGGCTACCTCCCATGATATGTGTCGTTTCCCAACTAAAGACAGGTTATCAGTTAGCTCCATGCAATTCTAACGCTGAAGGCTCACTATTAGCTTGGACTGCGCAATTCCCGAGAGTGAGGTTGGTTTCCCTCAAGGATTGTGCAATTAACTAAGGAAAGCTTGGAACCAAGTTGAAACCAAGTCAACATATTGGCTTGTGGGTGATATAGTAAAGAAAGTAATAAAGGACAAGCCATAATGCAAAAGATAAAGCTCTGTCAAAGCATAAGTACTTGGGTTAGTGCAAGATAAGCTGTTGTGGTTTAGGAGGGAGGCTCTAAAATGAAGCATATGGAAAATTTTGGAGGGTGGTTGTAGCCTCTACAATAAGTTTGAAAACCAAAAGCACCATTTATTTTCAAGAAACTAATATTGTCATAATTAATATGTCAAAATATTGGATTCCATCAAAGATAGGATGGGCATGTAGCTTCAATGTACATAGAATTGTATGCACAATTTTGTGCACAAGTAGACATTTCTTGCATCTTCATTAGTCTTTCCTCCTCTTTTTCAATCATGAAAACTATGTTTTTTAATGATTTTATCTCCTTATCTTTGCCATTAAACATGTGAATAGAGTGTCCTCGTTGGAAAATATGAACAAGGGATAACAAGTTTCTTTGCATATTTGGAAGGTAGAGTACATCATCTAGAAGAAAGTTAGGATTTATAGGTAGTTTAAGTCTAATGGTGCCATGTCTGGATGGCTTAAGACTTGACTTTTCTACAAACTATATTATTTCATCTGCATTGTCACTAAAAGTATTCAGTGAATTCTTTCATGATGTTCATGTGGTAGATTGCACTTGTATGAAGTAGCCATGCATTGGTTGCCATAGTCCGACGGTATCTACTCAATATTCCAGTACAATAATTCAAAATTTCAACTATTTACAAGGAATCTAAGGATTATCACCGTGGTCCCTTAGGGCTGCAATTTGAGTCATAATCATTGAACTCGTCAGAAGATGGATTACCTCGCAGATATGCCTCCTCCATTATCTTTAGATATTTTTCTTCATAGTCTGGCTCGATGGGGTCTTGAGCATCTTGGTACACATCTAAATACAAAATCCCATTTTCTTTTGAAGATGTTGTTGCTCTAGATGTTGTAGGTGCTTTAGAGGACTGTCCTACTTCCAACTTTATTCGATCTTTGTAGGGATGATCGCTCTGGTAGGGTAACTTGAATGGGTCATCTTTCTTTCTCCATCTATTGATATAAGATGTAGGATTTATCTTAATGTCTAAGAAAGAATCTTTATGTGCTTTTGAGAAAGTTGGCATTTGTAGCACTGGTAGTTCTATCCCATCCAACAATTCCCATTTAAAAATTTGGAACATACTAGTAGTTGTTTTGATGTTGTGTTGTACATAGATTTTGCAGTGATCACTAACACCTTCCTTTTCATGTCATCCAAACTCAAAATTAAATGTTGTGCATACCCTGGTTGATAATAAAATACTAATCAGACATATGGTATCTGCAGTCCAATTTCCTGAACTTACTCCAACTACCATTGGTGCCTTTTGATTCACAGAAAACTTTAAAACAGGACACTTCCATTGCGCTTCGGTCAATTTTTTGATAAACTGAATTTTTTTAGCCAATTTTTGCATGGGAAATTCTTTTAACTAGCCCAAAGCTCTATTTACTTCATCCTTATTTTCTGCAAATGCGGAACTTTCTGAAAACTAATTTTCAAAAACCTGTGAAAAGGGATTTGGCTCAATAGCATTTCTTATTTCTGGGCTATTAAAATCCCATGGTGTAGAAAATATTTTAATATACTGTAGAGTTCTTTCTACACATTGATATTGCCTTTCAACCTATTTCTTCTTGCAGTAACTATTCTTGAATTCCAAATCTGTAAAGGGCTTGAAGATTTCTTATTGAGGAAAAGTATCTGAATGCATATAATCTGGATCTCTTCTTTGTAGATATGATGCTTCCGTTTCCTTGAACAAATATGGAATTCTTAAGGTCTGTAAAAACTAGCCAACTTTTGTCTTGATGTTAACATCATCAAGGTCCATCATCTTAGCACTTGTAAAGATTTCAAGTGCAGAATCAATACAACCCATCATTTGATAATAATTTAAAGTTTGCAAGACCCAAATCATACAGTGAGTATACTGTATGGACCATAAATCATCAAGTGTTCTGAAATATAATTTGACATTCATATTTGGTAAAGAGTATGTTTTTACCAATTTAGGATCCAATCCAAGAAGTGTACCAATATTCTTTGATTTCCAGGCTTGACATTTTTGAATCCACTGGTTTCTTTGAAGCCAGAGTCCAACTACCTTTTTTATTTCTAGACAAAGATCTTCCACATGCTTCTCGAGACTTTTTAACCTTTTTGCCAAAGTAACAAGATTGTCCGGCTGATCTAGAATATCAAAAATACTTCCTCTGACTTTTGTCCGGCTGCGGCCAATTCTATGAGCTTTATTCATTTCCCTGGTAAGAGCATTTGCAATATAGTTAGAATTTCTAGGAATCCATTCTACATCAAAATCATATTGCTCGAACCAAATTTTCCATGATAATAATCTTCCTCTTGGCATCTATCTAAATAATTTTTCTGACAAGAAATATTTAAAATTCATTGACTCAGTCCAAATCAATAATTTTCATGGCGCAAGATACAATTCAAATTTTTGAATGCCGTTAAATATTGCAAGAGTTTCTTTTTCAGCAACAAAATAATTTTTGTGATTGGGGAGTAATTCTCCTGATGCATAGGCGCATAATTCTTCTTCTTTGATTTCTTCCTTTCTTTCGAAATGAACAGCTGCCCAAAAATCATCTGAGGCATCTGTTTGTAAAATTAACAATACTTCTCTTGGAGGCTGCAATTTTGGCAAGGACTTACATTCTTCTTTGAGATTTTTGACAGCAGCAGTGGCTTGACTAGAACAACCTAATTTTAAATGCTTTCAAATAGGACTAGTTTTTTCAAATAGCCTGGGAATGTATTTATGAATATAATTTAAAACATCCAAAAATATCTGAATCATTTTGGTATCTTTGAGTTCATCGGGGAACTCATCAAGCTTGGTAGCACATGTGGCTGCATCTGTATATGTCCAACGATTACATGAATTCCAAGGCAATCAATATCGTTTTGGAATAATACCATTTTCTTTTCTGAGAGGAAAATACCATGGGCTTGAACTTCTTGAAAAAGTGTTTCTAGATGAGCCAAATGTGTTTGTAAATCTGGACTGTGGATTAAAATATTATCAATGTAAGTTATGATAAAACCATACTTACCAAATATAAAATCCATTCTTTTTTGGAAGAAAGCAGGAGCATTCTTTAATCCAAATAGAACAACTCTCCATTGGAAAAATCCTGCAGGGCATGTGAATGTTGTCTTATGTTTGTCTGCTTCTTCAATCTGAATCTGGTAATAACCATATTTCATATCAAATTTACTAAAGATTTTACTCTTCTCAATTTTCTACATTATTACTTCTTGACGAGGTAAAGGATAATCAAAACTTTGAGTGATTGAATTCAATGGCTTGTAATTAATCACTACGGACCAAAAAATGCAAAATATGAATAATGGGAAACACTTGGTTCAGTCAATCTCAACTTCAACAATTCTTCAATCTATTTTTTTATTTCTTGTTCATCAGAAGGAGTACAAGGAATTAACTTACCTTTCACTCCATTATCATGCATAGTCACAATTTCTTTCTTAGGGCTCTCCTTTTCCCAAAACATCTGAGGGTCTTCTGAGTAGCTTTTAACTAACCGCTGATATACAAAGATTTGTTCCTGAGTCCATTGTAGATCTATTGCTTCTTTTTGTTTTGTTTTGAGAGCTTCCTTTTCTTCATAAATCTGCAGTACTTTATTCAAATCTTTGGAATAATTTTTTGGCTTTCTTGTGCTGGTCCTCTTCAGGCTTTCTCTTCTTACTTCAGAGTCTACAAATTTCAATCTCGGAACAGAGATTGCTTGTTTTTTGAAATTGAAGATAACTTTATCTTCGCTAATGGTCACGAGCAAAATAGAATTAATAAATGGCATACCCAGAATTAAACTGGCAGATGGGTCGTAATGCTGTATGGCAGATATCTTCACAATGTTCCCACTTATTTTTAAAGAGATATTATCCACATAATGAGTAAGATTAATTGTACCTCCAATTGTTTCTGAAATCAGGATATTTTGGAGAGGTTTCCATAATCCTTTAAACGATGATGGTCTGGCAAGATTGTTTGAGCCACCAGTATCAATAAATGCATCAAGATCTATCCAACTATTTCTAACCTACACAGAGACTGGTATATACAAAAGATTATTTGTTTTCAGCATTTTCTTCAAAAAAGTTTGTTCTGCTGGTGGGTCGAATTCAGGAACTGGCATTGAAGATGCTTGTCCAATATTTTTATGATATGGACAAAAAGAGTTTAACTAAGGGAAAACATGGATAACCTATTTTCCATTGTCTTTCTCTGGTGGGAGAGACCAACATAAAGATTCTGTTTCACTATTTTCAACACTATCTGTGTCAGTATTGAATTCTTCACTGTAATGAAGCTCTTCTTCATCTTCAACTGAAAATTCATCAGTAGAACAATCATGACAAATATTCATATTTTGAACAGAATTGATTAACTCTTCATCTTCTGAAAAAGAAGCATCAGTTAACATATATACATCTGATATTTCTTCTTCTGATTGTACAACAGACCAATCATCACAAAATTTTTCAATATCTACACGTGCTTTCAATTTACCGGATGTGCTTTTTGGACAAGCACGAGCATAGTGTCCTTCATGTTTGCATATGAAATAGCAATTTTTTTTAGTTCTCGATTGTTTCCTCTTCTTTAGAAATCTGAAATTTTTAAAAGGTCTTTTGGGATTTTCAATTTTCTTGGTCTTGAATTTCCCATACCTTTTATGCTTTCTCCTTTTCTTAAATGGTGTCCATTGCAAAGAAGCACAACAAACATTGGCACTCAGAGTTATGTCATGTGCTTGTTTTCACCAATAGAGATATTTGACTTTCTCTTTACACCTGAATAAAAGATCTATCCAGTAAATCTGATCTATTATTTTACTTTGAAGCGCAATATCTTTAGAAATCAGATCTCCTAGATTTCCTGGTAATTTTGACAGAAAAGAAATTTTTTGAACTGAATCATTTGAAATATTGGCTTTGTAAACTTTGGCCATAAAATATTGACCAAAGGCTTCAACGTATTTTAGGTCTTTCAGTTCCATTCTAGCAAGGTCTGTAATGATTTGCTTCTTCTCGTCTATCGGCTCAGGGACAAACTGTGTTTTCAATATTACCTATAGAGTAGAAGGTCCTGCTGCAATTACTGCTTGTCGTTCTGACTTAGGAGGTCCAATCCACCAGTCGTAAACTATTCCAACCATTCTTTTCTCTGCTAGAACAAATATGGACATATTATCGAGCTTTGTAGTTACTTTCATTTGGTATAACGATCTGATCCATTTTCGAATTGATTCAGATGGATTTGTTGCTTTATCCAAATCCAAAATATAATTGCTAGAATTAGAAGCAAATAGATCTTCTTCTATTCTAGGATATTTTTGGACTTCTTTAACAAAATTTGCTTTTTGGATTGATTGGCTTGATAAAAGATGGAAACTTAGAAGCTGCATTTCAAGAGTCACTATTTATGCTTTTGTTTTTCTTGGCTGCTCTGGAATAGACTCTATTTTAAATGGTCTAAAAGGTGTTTCAGAGGTGCTAGCTTCTGTTTCTTCTAACTACCAAAAATTTGGGGTCGACATATCTGTAGAAAATTTTGAGCTTTGAACTGCTTTAGATTTTCTTCTTCTTTGCTATTTCTGCATCCTTGTCTCTTTCTCGACTCTTTCTTCTTGTTGTTCATCATGTAAGAGCTTGAGATTGGCTAGGATGAGCTCATTTTTTGCACCCAGATCATCTATAGAATTTTCAGCATAAGAACACCATGTGGTAATATAATTACCAATTTGATACATCTGGTCTAAATCGTTTGTATTTGAGGAGTTGTGTTCAACTAAAGGGGCACAATTAGCTCTTGTAGGAGGTTGCTTTGAGGAGGATGAAGTAGTACAGAATTTCGTCTTTGGTGGCCATTTGCCTCCTTTTACAAAGCGACGATTAACATATTACCATTCTTCAATTGGGGCTATCTGGGATTTAGAAATTCTAAACATCTTATTTAGAGCAACAACTTCCAAATCATATATTAATCATCAAATTGTGAAATCATTACAATAGCAAAAGCCTTGAGAGTTACAATGGTAATGCAACAATTTCCTTTTCCTCCTATCCTATCATGAATCATGAATCCTTAATTCTGAATCTCTTTCTCTACTCTCTGTTTTCATTTAAATAGAGAGAATAGAGAGTAGTTATAACAGAGATAATTACAACATGTTTTTTATTACAAAATTGTATTTTTCTCAACAAATTGATAAGCAAGATCATCTCTAAGATATTTCTCCATCAGCATTCAACAGGAACAGGTCAAATTGGGCATTGCAACTGGCATAATTTGGAAAACGGCCACACAACAAATCTCAGAAAAAAGTCTTCAGAGAACCTTCCATTTCTCTTAGTATGAGCTGAATTTGGGAAAACTTCTCATTGCAAAACTAAGATGGTCCATTCTCAACAAAACCCATGTTTCGGATTTTCTATATTCTTCTCCATTTGCCCAAAACGTTCAATACAAAATCGTCACTTCTTATTCCATAGGATTTCTGAGTTGGCACATTTAATGATCAAATCTTCAATCTGGAAATTATCTTGGAGGCTAAAAATGGCTAGTAATGTTACAACCAGTTTATTAATAAGTCATCATTGACAAAATCATGTATAATCATCAAATTATTAAAAATAAAGGAGAATAAATAATATTTTTCCATAAGAGCATAAATCATTATAAGATGGAATTATATGATAAATCATGATAAATGACATGATAAAGAAGAGTAGAAATGGGTGGAATAGGCATTCAAAAGTGATAATAATAGTGAAATATTAATGGCCCAACATATATGAAGCCTCAATGCTATTGATTAGTAGAGGGAGTTGCTCATAGTTCCAGATCAAGATCTGAATTTGTGCTTTGTCTAGCTCAACTTCTAGCCTCATCCTCTTGTGCAAGTAAACTGAGGCTACCTTATACCTCATTGTTCATTATTGCATGTGTGAAATAGTAGTGTGAATGTGTTTGAGAGTTTGGACTATCTACGTGCACTGCTGCTAAAAGATATATACATGGACAAATGCTTTGTGCATGGTGACAAATCTTCTACACATTGTATACATGGTGGCCCCCAAATTTGATACCTTTGCCACTATTTCTTCCTTTATCTCTATCGTGGCACATCCTCTAGACTGTTATGTTCTCTTCCTAGCATCTTGCAATTCCTTCACCATTCAATCATTATTTGTTATCAATGACTTGACCATTGAACTTGTAGGTTCTGCATAGGCCTCAGAAGCCTCGACCATGGAAACTAGATGTATTCTAACATATGGTACAATCACCCTTTCTTCTATGTGTGCAGGTGATGTATGATCATTTGAGAGATGATTTCTTCATGTCTGTACAATCCTTTTTTGTGATTAGTCAAATTTCAAATTGTACACATCTATCTCTAGATCATCATCAAGGAGAACAATCTCTCCTTTCTCACTCAGGATTGATTTTCATTTTGGAGGTGGTGGAGATTGTGGTGCGACCTTGGATTCCCTCGGCATGAGATTGGTGTCTTGGTCCTATAACTCCTTTTATGTCCCCATGTCTGTTGCATCAAAAAATTGCTAAACTTGGTTAGAAAGTTCCTGAACCTGCACCTGCTCACCCTCTTCTTCATGTATTGGTTGCTCTACTTCTTCAACCTGTACATGCACAGTTTTCTTTATCATTGCACCTTGGCCTTCTTCTTATGTATGTTTCTCTCTTTCTTCCCTCTCTCTCCTTGTAAGCTCATGTTCTGCTTTTAGCTTCTTCTTTGTCTCTTGCAATCTCCTCTCTATATCTTCCAACCTTTTCCTCTTTCTCTTCTTCCGCTCCACTCTCCTTTTACAATATCGTCTCTTCGCATCTATCTCTAAATATACTCTCTAACAACTCGATATTCTTTGAAATTGTAGCCTTTCTCAGCGTCCCTGCTCATGACAATCTTCCTCTTGCCTTTGTCTTGTGGCGATCTGGTGCTCATTGTTGATGTTGTTGTTGCTTTCTGGGGTGTTGATGTATGTAGTGTTTCTTTCCATTCTACAACCATGCTAATCGTTCATTGAACCTAGAGGAGTTATAGAAATACCTCAAAGGATCTTCCTCTGGCCATTGACATGCCCCATGGATCCATGGGTAGTAAACTTTCACAAAGTGGCTCCTGCATATGTAGTGGGTATCATACGAATTCAAACTCTTGGTGCCAAAGGAAAACTTCTTCATGTCTTTGACCTCGACATACACATATTTCAAGGTAGGGATATCGTACAACCAAATCCACAAAGAAAGAGTTGGCCATGGTGCCTTATTCCTCCTATGCAGTCATGCTGATAACCCTATGGAGATGTGGTATGCAACCCTTTGCATGACGATATTTTCTGTGAAAAACCTCGATAGCTCATGCGAAGGGTTCTCCACACTGAACATGCTGATGAAGGTTCCATTGGGTGAGGCATACCAATAGCAAATGTTAAGAAATGCTTGCATCGCTTCGTGGGACATAAAAGGTGGATCATTGTCGAATATCATACTGTACAATAGGGCAATGAAGTGGTCAAACAACCTCACCATGACTCCTCGGTAGCTTCACTTATAGAGAAACTTGTAATAAATTTTTCAGCTAAAGAGCCAACATGTATGACTAGTTGAAAGGCCTTTCTTCATTTTCCAACTGATCTAATAAAACAGCTGTTGGGAACGGGTTCTCCCAAGGACATTTTTGGGGCTAAAAGCCCATGTTTTGGGACAATTTTGTAATAAAGTTGTAAAGTCTCCACATTTTGTGGTCACGGAGAGCAAAGGTGTAAAGAGTCATAAGGGTTGTCCGCCCTTATTTTGTAATTTGTAAATTCAATTGTAAAGATCCACCCATGGTCTATGATAGATAGAGAAGAATGAAGTGAAGAGTCTTGGTAGCGCCATCTCAATGTTTTGGGTCTTAGCGTAGGTAGAGGTTCTACAGCTGAGTGCATAGAGGCCTAGGGTGTAAGTTGGTAGCTAAGTGCATGGACCCCTGCAACTATGTGTGTAGGGTGGATAGAGCCTGTATTAATTTGAAGATATTAATAAAGAGAAGTATTATGCAAATTATGTGTATTCATTTCTTGTAATGCATATGGTTATATTGCATTTTGGGTTTAATTTACAATGCTTATGTGATGCGCGAATACATGTGATTATATTGGTTAATTGAATGTAAGTAAGAATATCAGTTTATGTGGCACTAACTGTGGTTGATTAGTAAGATAAGAAAAGCACTTAAGATAGCTTGGGAACCTGTATAATAAATTGTCATAGAAACACAGAAGCACCTGGATCATGGGTTAAGATTATGCGAAGGTCAATCATACACCTTCGCAGAGGTCTTGAAGGGTGGAATAGAGGGTAGAATAACAGAACCCTAAAGCTTAGTGACTTGCATGAAAGTAGGAGCAGAGGGTATAAACCAACATCATGACCATCTCAAGGTGTAGAAACTTGGTTCCATCATCCCTCCATATTAATTTGGGTGAGACTTCGGTCCGTGCTCCATGCACTGATGTCAAAAGGGCCATTAGTGTAGGGATTTGTTTGGCTAACTAACGTTGAACCTGGGTTAGGCCCCACAAAGGCAACAAATGGTTACATTTTTGAGACTGATATCTACATAAGAGATGTGTGATGTCGTATCACTGGAATCCAACTAAGAAAGAGGTTGATGACTGGTTGGATAGGAGGATCAATGAATTCATGGTGCATGAGAATAGAAATATGTGGCTGATAAAGGAATAGTGGCTGGAAAGGTACCTATATATAGAAATCCATGACATATTTTTATGTTCCTTTCTAGTTGAGTTATACGAGTGGATCACGAAGCTAGCGGATAACCAAGGAAGGTGGAGGCTTGACAATCCTATTGTTTGGACCCCAGAATTAGTACAAATACTAGAAACCTCTGAGGATAAGATCACCCATGTTGTCAATCATTAGCTTGATCACATCATAGGAGGATTCATGACTGAATTCATGGTTGATACCTTAGTTAGTTACAATGAGGCAGAGAGGCTCTTTTTCAAAGGTCTGGAATGTAAGTACTTGAAGTCTTTAAATACTTGAAAAATGGGTTATGCAACTACCTCGATGTTTGGGGCTATGCGTAGTAGAAAGACTTACAGGAACAAAGGAAGAAAGGGTCCTGAATATATCCCACTAATTTCACCTCCGTTGGGTGATGAAGAGGGAGTAGTGCAGGCTTCTCTATAAAGTGGAGTTTAGTTCATAAAATAGGGATTCTCGCGATCACCACCTACAAATTCACCACCATCACCTACGACTTCGCCCATACCACCACCTCCAACGCAGTTCAACATGGAAAATTCTATGAAGGTGCCTTTGTTTAAAGGCTTGGGAAATGAGGACCAAGACTAATTTTGGTTCATCATGAAAGTTGTATGGGAAGGTCAGGGCATCAAAAATGAACACATGAAGAAGGAAACACTGGTTAGTGCTTTGCAGGATCACGCAATAAGTTGGTACATCAAGTACTCTAATGATAACCCAAGCACTGGGTTCGTAGAAATCCAGACCACGATGAACAAAGAGTTCAGTAGGCCTAAATCCGAGGGACATTTGATTGTGGGGTTCAATTAAATCACGATGAAACCAAGTGAGACACCTTGGGAATTGGATCAGAGATTAGAGTGTAAAATTTGCCAAGCCAATATGAACTTAACAGATGGACAATACCGTGAATGGTTCATGGCTTAGCTCCTACCTCACCTAAGGGTTTTATTGTCACAACAGAAGATTACAAATCATGCAAAGGCCGTGGAGATTGCCATAAGACTGCATGAAACACCGATGCAATATCTAAATCTAAGGGTTTAGTAGATCAATGCGCAGTTGCAAAATCTTTTCCTGGAAATGCAATGTTTGAAGTAGGAAAGGACAATTCGACCGGAGGTGTGTGAGGAAATATGGCGCCTGAAATGTAAAGGTCATGGGCATGACAAAGACCACTACCCAGTCATTGTGAACTATATTACAAGAGGAGGAACAATGCCTTTGAGGCTGGAAGCCCAAGCAGGACCAAGTGTGGGGCCTGCGTTGTGGTGTACTATATGTCAAGTAGCAAGAAAAAATACAATTCATAATTTCCATTTGCTGCAGAAGTTTATACAAACACCGCAACAACTGTTCTACAACTTTTGTAGGTTGATAGGGCATGATGAGTGCACCTTCCAAAGTTATGAATTGATGATGGATAGAACACCTGCCTATAGAGTCCGGGAAATGACACAACCTCCTAACCAAAGTGCTAGGATGGCGCGAATAGGATTTCAGGGGCACAGACGAGGCCGAGGCGGAGGAGGACCTGACAGAGGTTGGGGATAGCTAATCTATTACAATTATGGAGGACCATAGCACTATGCCCATGAATGCACTAACCTGACATGTCTATCATGAAAACAATGTACTCAGTTTGATCATGAGATAGAGGACTGTCCTATGCTGATAGTGAGGATACATGACAAAGGAGTGTTACCACATCATTTGACTCAACGCCTGTAGATGATGAGGGTTGAGCCTTGCGAGGAGGATCTGAATGTGATTGTAGTGCACTGAAGTGGAATTACAATGGGCGATGATAAGGGTAAACAACCCAAAGACAACACATGGATTCACAAAGCTTCAATGAAGGAGGCTGAATTTGATTTGGAGCACGCACCTGAACCATTCATGGAAGCAAAGAAGAGATTTCATGAAACCTCTACCTCAGGGAGTAGGGATAAGCTTGATCAAGAAATGGACCCTTCTATGCTTATGACCTTTCTACAAACCTACATGAAGTGGTTGCACGATAGAAAGGTTGTGAAGGGGTTACAGGAGCTTATAAGTAGATGTGTCGAAAACACTTCGGGTGAATTGCGCGTGGTATGAAATATTGGTAAGCATAAATCAAGGACAAGAAGAGAGATGAGCCTAAATATGTAGATAGTGGAATAAGAAATGGATCAGGTTATTCTGGAGCTAGGGTCAAATGCGAACATTTTACCAAAGCATACATGGGAGTGGATGGGAAGACCTACACTGCAGTGGTCTCTGATTCAGTTAAGGATGGAAAATCAGTAGAAGATGATCCCCATGGGATAGCTACAAGGAGTAACTGTAGATATCGAAGGCGTGAGTGCATGGGCTAACTTTGAAATGAAAGAAATTATGGATGACAACAACCCCTACCTATGCTCCATGGCATTTATTGGGCTATTGATATGAATGGGGTAATCAACCTAAAGAAGAGAAAGATGATATTTGAAAAGAAATCACTTCGTTTAATAGTACCCCTAGATCCTGCTGAAGGATGTCTCTATACGAACGAGTCCATGATTATGAGAGCGATGATGATTTGGACTGCATATATAAGATAACAATGTGAGACCAAGATTGGGTGAATCCAACAGTGGATAGATAGATTACATGGGATTGCGAGAGTTCTTGCACCTTATGGTGAAGTAAAATTATAAGTGCGGACACAAATGAATTCCTCTAGCCCAATGATGGGTCTAGCCACAATAGATACATTCTACGGAATATTTCCTTAGGTTAGAACCAGATAAGAGGGCCTACCTCTTAGTCTGCTTTTCCTATTTGATGATGTCCTTTCTTGCTCGCACCAGCTATCTCTTGCTTCCTTCTTCAAGCACTTGAAACAAGTAAACAACAACAAACAACAAACGTAACAATAGAAAAATTATAATTCAACCTAATTAACAAGTTAACAAACATTAAGCCATGAATGCATAATATAACAAAATATGTAGGAAATCAATTGATAGTTGCATGTATTAATATCAAAGAGAGATTACAACCATTTTTCTTGACGTTTTAGTCCTCCTTTGACAAGACTAGGTTCCTAGACAATTCTGCTAGCATTCTATGATGGCCTCAATCAACAATAATTTTAAGGCTCTTCCTTTTAGCCTTCACTCTAAACCAAATCACACTTCTCCCTCACACAACTAGATAGCTACAACTAGTAATATCTTGTTTGTCTACTCGAAACAAAAATAGCATCAACACTCAACCAAGAACTAACACTAGGACTAGCTTGTGCTTAGGAAGAAGGGATGTTGATACAAGAAAAATGGATGGGAGATGGATCCTCTTATCATGGGAGAATGTCTTATCCCTTGAGGTGGTTCCATCATTATAGGGGAAAGGAGCCCAGACTATCATCCTCGACCCCATATGGCCAAGCCATTTACCAAACTTCCATTACGAAGCTTCTAGAGTTGGAAGCTTTGACTCCTAATTTAAAAAACATTCCATAATAGGATCGGTGTGATTGGAGCACAAATTAGTTGTTCCAGTCGGCATGGGGGATAGTGCTGATCTCTGCACATCGGCACAGGGGATACAATGGTCATTAGCACCGATCTTGTAAACTAGGTAAAAAAGAAGTTTTAGGGGAAATGGTGCAAAAGAGAATTTATCTGCTTAGGAAGAGGGACACAATGAGATTTTCTTCATGAAGGCAAAGAATGTGGGGTTTACTGTGGAGGTCCTCTAGGGTCAAGGAATGGGGAGTACAGGGACAGTGACAAAATGTTGTGTAATAGATGCCCCCTAAAGCATGAAGGTCGAGTTCGAGTGAGGGATGAAATGCTTTATAAATCAGTGCGGGGAACCGGTATGCCATCGGAAATCCTGCAAGCAAGTATAGATAAATATACATAGAATGAGATCTTTGTCAAATGATACATGAATTGTGGCATGGACGCAACCATTTATCAAAGAGGATCATAACGAAACCAAGGTATAGTCGTAGCCATCCAATAATGAGAAGGATGACGTATGATAACTCATGGTTTGGGCATAACCAGCCATCCAAGAGAGACATGTATATAAACATAACCATGTCACATCACTTCAGAACCTAGACTTTTGTGATCTGAGTCTAGGATCTTGCTCTCCAACATGACCCAATCAAAGTACAAATCCTAACATGTGAATTGATGTGTTGATGTCAAACATGCTAGAAAGTCGCTTGATTACTAATTAATGATGTAAACTATTAACAAGCATGAGAGACACCATTAGTAATGACAATGGTCCTCAAAGTACTATGAGGAAAATCAACAGAATGTGAATAGAGGAACTGAAGTCAAATACCTGTAAGATCACTTGATTGAAATCCGTGGGCTTATCATTGAGTGCGAAGAACTTGCCATTGGGTATGCAAGATCTAAGGTACTGGAAGGGAGTCTCTCGTTAAACTTTTTGGATAATGAGTTGAAGTCAAAAAGAAGTGACCATGTCGAAATAGGGCCATAACGAATCCCATATCATTGACGTGAGACGAGAGGATGTAAAATGATTTTGGATGATACAAAGAATTAGAGGTAAGTGTAATTGTAGGAGGACAACTCTTGAACATATTGGAAACACAAGTAGAAGTTTGGCATCTTTTCGATCCGTAGGATTGGTGTTCATGATGATGTGGTAGAGATCAAATGGAAGGCAAAAATGAATGGCCCAAACCTAGGAAGGTCAACGATTCAAAGGGGGATGTCCCAACCTGACACGAAGCAATGAGTGTCATGTTCAAGAGTGAGCTACCGACACGACTGATAGATTTACAAATTTTCCCCCACCATTTCTGGCAGGTATCCCAATTTTTTTTTAATTGCAAGATTGAAGGGGGTAGCATATGATTGCACTGTAAGTTCATCCTTCAGATGAATCCGACGTAGTAAGTTTAAGGAGCCCTAGGAAGGAGAAGCTCATGTTTGTCATAGTGACGAATCCGATGTCATTTAATAGTTTAACAAGTCCATCAAAGGTATAACTCAATATATTTTTCATGCTTAGAGAGTTTGAAAAATACACGTAAAAGAAAATTCCACATTGTCCCTTTTCGTACAGTTGTGTCTCTCAAGCCCAAAAAGGTAGAAAACAATAGTTGAGAGAACTGCTTGACCATTTCAATCAAGGAGTACCATTTTTGTAAATAGTTCCTCCCAGACCGAAAGGGGTACACTTATATTGGGCACACGACATTCCGCATCCATTAATGAGTTAAAAATGACAAGGGCTCGACCATATTTTCACTTTTAAAGGGTCAGAAATGAGCTAAAAGTGGACCCCCCACTTTATCTTCTTTTACGAGTCAAAAGAGAAAAAACACTTGGCAATCTTTTCATCTATTACAAGTCTGAAAAGAGCTTAAATGTGACTCATCCTGGAGGAACGAGTGGTATAAATGGTGGCAACTCATTCCGGAAATGATGGAAGCGCTCAAAACATGTAATGGTCAAGAGGTTGGCTAATAAAACCACTCATCGTTGAGGTTCTTGAGGAAAGGATAAACAACCAAGTGAAAGCATATGATCAGCCAAAGAGATGGTGGTGATGGCATGAAACAACCAAGGCCCATATAATAGAAATTAGGTAATAAAAATGGCAATCAAGAGATGTAAATTGGGTATGGGTTCATTTTTACACAAGCTTGAACCATGGAGAACTATGCTTGGATTTAGTTTCATGTTGACACAAGCTTGAAACGAGAAACTATGCTTGCTATAAGTTTGCATGCCCCCAACATAATGACTCAATTGAGGTACATGCCCCCCAAGATTCATTTCAGTCAACTAGGTAGACGGAATGAAGGTTCACTTTTGAGATCTTGGAATGACTCGATTTGGATTTTACGAGATCTTAACCAAAGAATAAATTTGGAAAAGGGATTTGTTTCATTTTTTAACGAGGTTGACATAGCAAAAGAACTATCCTCGTGGCCCTAGTTTCATTTTTTAATGATCTTGACACAGGACAAAGAACTATGCTGACACCCTTTGTTTCATTTTTTAACGAGGTTGTCACAAGACCAGGAACTATCCTCATGACTCCTTGTTTCATTTTTTAATGAGGTTGACACAAGA
Source organism: Pinus taeda (assembly GCA_000404065.3). Taxonomy (NCBI): domain Eukaryota; kingdom Viridiplantae; phylum Streptophyta; class Pinopsida; order Pinales; family Pinaceae; genus Pinus; species Pinus taeda. The sequence goes on from APFE030379605.1 coordinate 75,356, forward strand.
AAAATAACTATCCTCACTAATCTGATCATGGAGAATACGATAACATCCTCCCAATAGGTCTTCACTAGATGGAAGAACCATGCTCTAGGAAGAATACATGTCATTGGGTACCAAAGATAGATCGGGTTCCAATGCCCCCAGTACATAATGTACTATACCATCTGTGTGATCATCACTAGATGCAGAGATGGAATGGGTAGCCACATAATTGACCTGTAGAGGGGAAGGTGTTTCTTTCTAACAAGAACCAATATGGGATTATGGTTGCATAGGAAACACTTGGTTACTAATGAAAGACAATTGATCAATGGTCACTATCCTCCCCTCGTGTGGAAAACAAATCACATGGAAAAGAAAAGAGACAAGAGCTCCCATAACATAAACATAGTCGCGTCCAAGGAGAAGATTGAAATATAATGGACCTTGGACTATAGTAAAGTCTATATAGATGGTCTTTCCTCCCAAAGTAATAGGGAACTTCGGAAGGACCCCCAAGGGTTGACTAGTTCCTCTATTGAAAGGCAACAGATTCTGAGTGACAGGCAGAAGCTGTGGGGAACCCAAAGCTTGCCAGGTAGTAGAATACATGATGCTAACAGACGCTCCTTCATCTAATATAGTGATATGTACTACCATATTATAGGCTTGTACTATGATTGGGAAAGGCACATAAGATGGGAGGTGGAAAGCATTCAATGGTCCTCAATTGAAAGAAACGACAGAAATACTAGGTGGGGGTATCATATGATTGCCCCCATGCTATGTGGAAATAGAAGAAGGACTCTCTTGAACAACTAGGACAGGAGGGTCACTCTTCGATTCATGAGAATCTGAGGAGATGAGAAGAACATGATAAGTATGATCATCACTCTTTTCCAAAGCAAAGTGATTAACTAGAGGCAGAGCCAAGTCAACACTCATTCCGACCAATGGTTAGTTAGGAACAGGCACAAGAGAGTCATGCTAAAGAAGATGAGGACCAAAAAGAGATGAATTCAAGTCAATATCTTTACCAACTGGGAGAGGGTCAGAATAAAGCCTTTGTTAACCAACAAGAAGTTGGGGTTGAAGAACTGTAAGGTTTTTCAAAACTTTAGATGCTTTATCCATAAGAAGACAAAGGTGAAAAAGATGCTCTCCTTCATAAAACCTATAGGGGAATTTAATCTTTCCCTTCTTCTTATCATCCATAGCTGAAGGTGTAGCATTGACATGATATCCAGAGGTCAATGAGGATGGTCAATTCAAGTCTTGGGACCATACCTCTAAGACTCTGGGAATGCCAGGATAGTCCTAGAGGAGATGGTCACCCTTACACAACTTTCAAGGGAATCTAACCTTTTGTGGAGGATTGGAAGGTTTGTTAATGGAGGGTGCATTTGGAGTAATAGATGCATAGTTGGCCTCTCGCTTATTTGACTTCTTCTTCTTCATCTTCTTCATCTTCTTCATCTTCTTCCTAGCCTCTTGGTTACTGGATTTCAAATTTTCATAAAGTGAAGTAAAAGAGGAATGTCAAGAAATAGGGGAAGAAGGTAAGAGGTCAACTTTAGAATAAACATGATGTGATTCAAATGAAGGAAATTTTTGGGCAAGAGTCACAATGCTCAAGACCACTGAGGTCGAAAACAACCAGATAGATAAACCAATGGTTAACCCAAGGAGGGACAAAATTTCCATATAAGGAACACCAACATTTCCAAAAGAAGGAAAAGGATTAGGAATCCCATCCAAGGCGAACCCTTGATTGGTAGAATTTTGGACTTTTCCATTACAATCGACCCTAAATAATCACTAAGGAAGATAACATTAACCAGGAACTTTTCATGGGCAATTAATTTTAAGACACTGAAACAAAACTTTGCCTTTTCATATTTTAAGAGTCGAGAAAAGGATGAAAGGTGACTCTATCACTTTCGATTAGAAATGAGATTGAAAGGACAAGCACTCAAATGATCTTTTAAGTTCAAAGAGTCAAAAATACCAAAATTTCTGCTTAGGATAATATAGCCATGAATGATTACCAGGTAACCGTGAACTGCAGAATACCTCCTAGCAAACCGAAAAGTATAGGTAGGCAATCTCCCCGAATGATTTGTTTGGTGTATCACATCTACAAGGCCGCAGACTCGGCTTCCAATGGATAGAGTATTGCAAACCTAGTGGGTATCCCTTTATATACACGATGGTACAGGGAGAAAAAGTTCGTACTAGAGCTGTATAGTGCCAAAGCGAATGATAGTTGCTAGGTTTAAAGACACTAGAACATTTCAATGCTTCCTTAGGTTAAATCAATAAATGTTAAATGTTGATCTTGAATTAGGTCTCAATTTCGAGGCCCTACAGCTGTCATCTGACAAAACCCCTACATGTGGCTATATGAGAAAAGAGATCTTTGTCTTCAATGAAATTTAACACTAATTGAGAGATAGGGAACACGAAATCAATGCAAATATCAAAGAATGAAATATTTCACTAATAAATGCACTTAATCTTCCCTTAACAACAAAAGGAGTTTCATTTCATTTCCAATGCTTATGATGATCCAATTCTAGCTTCTCAATAATGCTACTAATGCAATATTTTTTCTTAAGTAAACTAGAGCGATGTTGTCCTTTTCATAAAATGAAAAATGTATCTTTCACATAAAGCACTTTAAATGAAAGTTTTCACAATTCTGAACAAACCAACATCAATCAAATCCAAAGCATGATAAATGAAACAGTTAGGTTCCTACACCAATAGGAGTCATAATTTTGAATGACTAAGGTTAAGCCTTTTAATATTTTACATACCTTTGCTTTCTAAAAATGTTTTCCATATTAAAAAATTAAAAAATGTTAAGAGGGTGTGTCCTAAAAGAATGATCAAAGGACAAAGAGAATAAGAAAAAGTCAAAAAATGAAAATATATGAACCCCAAAAAGAAAAGAGACCATGAAAGTGTGCAAGTCAAAATGCCACTACTATTTACTTTTATGTATAATAATGAGTGTGTGTAGCTTGTTAGTCATGCCACAATCCATGGTAATGAAACTGAATAATCTTGATTATACCATGCTTTGAATTTTATGTTTATAGCTGGAGAATAAAATTTGACAAAACAGTTTAATCTTGGAAAATTATTAGGTAGGTAGAGTAAATAAAAGGAGCTCATCAGTTTAATCTAAGCCCTTGGATGATATAAGTTTAGAAGTAGATAGTTTACTTTGTAAAAGAAAAAGAATTGATAAAGGTTTTCTAGCCTAAATCCACCCAAATAAAATGAAGAAAAAATGGTAGGGTAAGTAAATGGGTAAGTAGAAGAAAGGTTGCATAAATATCAAGTGATTACACAAAAGCAAGGAAAATGGTTGACAACTTGGTTTATTTAGCATCCTGTAATTAATTTCACCCCTCTACTTACTAATTTCCCATAAATAAGTTCTAATAATTTAAATCCTACATGTCAAAGAGGCTCACAATATTTCTGTAACTTTTGGAGAGACTGAACCATAGGCTTAATGACTTATGGACACAAGTGCTAGAATCCCCTTCATAAAAATTCATCTCCCTTCATCTCCCCTCATTAGTTTAATAAAACCCCTTCTCCTAAGGTTAAACTTCATTTACCTAGGAAAAGTAATCCCCACCACAATTAGACATATTTCATCCAAAAAACCAAAAGAAGAATTATATCCTAAGTACGAAGTGTATGTAAAGCACGCAAATATTACATGCTACATTATGCTTAAGGAATAGTCACTCCACTCAGTTCATATTAATTTATAATTTAATTATATATAATCCCAAAAATTCCATTATCTCGTAGTATTTAATTCCTTTATATAAATAACCCAATCCTTAGTTTTATTAAAAAAACTATATAAATTACCTGTATCTCGACATAAGTAATTAACCTCAGCATTTAACCCTACCCCATCGCCTAATCTTGTCATCAAGCAACACCTGATCACTTAACCCAGGATTTATTCTAAACTACACCCATACCGCCAAGGTTTAAAGCCTTGGGCACCTCCCTAAAACTAAGCTTTATAACCTGCGTCTTTCCCTCGCTCGACTACTATTTGATCATCGTCCCCCTCATCTGACGGCCTACATCCATATCAGTTGAACTTGATCGCCAACCATTACTCTCTTGATAAGGTGGTTTTCCTTAACCCCCCGAAGGCTACGTGTCAAACATTGCAGTGCATCAGATAACCCCTCCCAAATACTGGACACGCCACAAAAGTGGTGTGACGGCCCTCCAATATTTTTTCCCCACTTAATTGAAAAAACCATGAATTGTTCATTTGCAAATGAACCCGCCAAAAGCAATCATTTTTCTATAAAGGGCTGAAAAGCCCTCTTTTCACCCTTTTCACTCATTTTCTCTGTAAAACTATGAAAACCTTTGCGACTCCTGCAAATGATGAATTGACCAATAGACCTCGAAATTTGCTCCAGAGGATGCTGCAGACAACCCAACTGGCCTCCCAGTCCGTACCATAACTGTACAAACCTCCGCAGCTACCATGAACCATTAATTTGAAGCCAATTCATCCAATTCCAAGAATTTCACCATAAAATACCACTCCCTATTCACATTTGGAAAAATTTGACCTATTAAGTATTTTCATTAAGTCAAATTAATTGAAAAATACCTTAAATTTAAAAACACATGTGACCAAAACCCTTTGAAATTTCCCAATTTCCATTCAAAACCTATACCTCCTAGTTCAAATCCACAAGAACTGAATAATAGTTGCCCCTATTGCCGTGGATGTCTAACCTGTGACAAATCCACATTTAGACCTGGACCACCTTACCCTAGCTGACAGGGACATCCAAATAAAAGATACTAGTGCATCAAAGCTCCTGCTCAAAATTCATTGCTTGAGCAAAGACAACTACCTGAACAATTCAGATGACATTGGCCTTTGGGATTCCAATTTACCCAGATATCCATTCCCCCAAGTACATGTCTTCCTAGAAATTGTCCACATGTGCCATGCATGTTATGTCCCTAGCCGTAGAACTATCATGTCACATGACAAAAGGTTTTGTTTACCATCATAGCTAAATCCATAAATGAAATGTTGCATTTTCAACCAGGACCCATTCTAACCCAACTCTCAATTGGGGATCTGATAGACCAGTACACCAATTTAAATCCATCCAGATTGGCTTAGTTACTCCAAACTTTCATTGTGGAAGAAAAACACCTTGCTAAAGATCCCCCTCCATATATGTCAGCCATTTTCTCTACCAGGGAAAGCATATTGTGAACATGATATCATGTATTTTGGGCTACACTACAAGTGAATACATTGATGAAATTATACTTGCCTTCATGTCCATTTATACCCAGGACAACCTCCTGTCATTTTGTACAATTATTTTGAGTTTATAGTTGATAGGATGCATAAGCAGTTTACTAGAATGAGAAATGAAAGAGTGCTTAAATACTCCCCTATCATTTATCATATGTTCCTGTACCAACTAGACAACTCCCCTATCCTCTATCATATGTTCCTGTACTACCAAGTATTTGACTCGATGAGTGGAAGCACTGTGCAGGTGCGACTACTACAAAGTTTCTATTTGAGTATGTACTGACACGACTTGGGTGTCCAAAGGTTTTGATGAGTGATCATGGTATGCACTTTTTGAATGAAACGATCAATGCGCTAACGAAGGAACCTTAGGTATATCACCAGAAAAATATTCCTTATAACCCACAGGCTAATGGGATGCTGGAAGCATTCAATAAGGTGCTGGAGAATGTGCTGAGCAAGGTTTGCAAGGCTTAGCGAAGTGATTGGGACCTACGCATACCCATAGCACTATTGGCTTGTACAACCTCCAAAATGTGTTCAAATTACCATCCACTTTCACCTTTATCACCACCCTTTCACTCACATGTCACAACTCCATAGCCATATAATATTTCATTAGCCTCCATTTTCTTGATTACATGGGGTTACCTTTGTGCTTTCCAAAATTTAATGATTTCTAATAGTATGAGTGAATTAAATGATTAAAACTTAGAAAAAACACATATACTTGCTAATACTTAAACGTGGCTTGAGTTTCATGACATGTGTAGGCCATTTGGAAACTTCCAAGGCACCCCTATGATTCCTCCAATGCTCAAATTCGAATTCCCTTCAAGATATGGAAGAAGATTTGGATAAAGGTCAAAGAGGATATGTGTCTCATCATTATCTATTTGAGTTGTAACTCTATGAGATTTTCTAGGGATCTAGGGAGAGAATAATGGACCTCCATTAATAAGGTAACTTCTTATATTTTTGTATAAATAGGAGAGCATCCTCCTTTCAAAGGCATGCGTAAAGTTGGGGAAATGCTCATGTTTTGAATATAGAATTTGGATTTGGAACCATGCTCATGAGTGATGTTCTCATTGATTTGGTTATGCTTTTATTTGGAGGCTCTCAACTTTCCAATGCTCATGCTTTTGGATTGGCCACCTATAATGTGTGAGATTTATTGCTCTTCATAGATTAAGATTTATTGGTTTCATAGATTAAGATTTATTTATTTCATATATTTTCCTGTGTGAGAGGTTAAGAGTGATTGTTTTTATTTTCTTTCATATCTGGAGGTTAATGATTGTTTTTGCTTTCATTTCATAGGATCCTGATTTGATAATTCACACATGATCCCTTAGAGTAGATTTCATTTCTGAAAGATTGGTGTTCTTTTCAATTCCTGCAAGTGTGGTAGATCAAGATTTCAATTCTTGTAAGTGTGATATATTAAGATTTCAATTCCATTCACTATACTATAATTTCGTTTGAATTGATCGTTGAATTAGAATAGGTGAATTTGGTTTGTCTTTATTTGGTTTCGTAGTCAGAATGATGTAAACTGGAAGTTAATTTCTAGCATGTATAGTGCACGCATGCTTCACAAGTTTTATGAAACCCCCAGGTTGACAATTAAATGATAGGTAATTAATTAGCCTCAACATTTTGGTGTCGTTGCTGGAGAAGTGTGCATAGGAACTAACTTTCAGTTTAGAGTTCATTTTTTTCAAGTTTTTTTCTATATGCATGATTAAAGCATGTAGATGCATAAATGATTCAAATTGGATCCTCAAACAATTCTATGATTGGTAAGAATGAATGACAGACTTCAAGAAATATTATAGCTATCAAAAATAACCTTTGGATAATGGCAATTTGCAGCCAACACGGAGCAGCGAGGACCTTCGGTCAATGTGCACTGACCATTGGCCCAAGGAGACCGCGCATGGCGCAAAAATGGCAATTAGGAAGCTCAAAAATGGAAATGGAGGCTATTTCTAATACGTGATTAGCGCAAAGCACTAATCATATATCATTGGACAAAACCCCTTCAGAAGGAAAGACCCAGAGCACTCAGTCACAAGGGAAAACCTAAAACCATGGGAAATCACTAAAACTGACAAGGCAGGTTCCACGCTCAAAACTAGCGGAATATCAGAGGCATTTTAGGCGGTAAGCGGATTTGGTCGAGGACCCAATGATTCCATACATTGAGTGAAGCATGTCTGGCAAGGAGAAAGAGAAATTGCTTACATCGCAAACTAACGGTCGAGCAACTCAACTACACGATATAAGTGAAGACTATAGGATCTAGGGGTTCCAAATCAATGGCGAAGGTTCAACCCAATGGATGACTAGACCCAGGGGAGAAATAAACTAGGATGCATAAGATTTGAAGTCCGGTTTGGCCAATGAATCAATAGAAGGATCTGTTTCGCAGGCATCTGGGAAATAACGAAAAAAATGACCATTAAGGAAGAACTGACACTCAGTTCACAAGGAGACAGGTGGCCACCTCTCTGCGAAGTGTTACGTAGCAATGATGATGCAGGGTAGAGAAGTTCTAGTGGATAGAGGCAGGTGATCCAGAGAGCTGGGAAACTGAAAGGAACGGTCATGGAATGCACTGGCTTTAAAGCCACAAGATGACAGAGACAGCACAAAGATAGTGAGGCAGAGAAGAAGTGAAGAAGCCAAAGGTCGAGAGACATGGAAAGAGATGCAAAGTTGCAGAGGGCAGAGAAGCCGAATTGACCATTAGAATAAGGGCAACATCAAGTAGACAAAGACCAATTGAGGTCGAAATTTGGTAAGGGGAGTCTGTGAACTCTAAGGACTTGGGAATTCGAAGTGTAATCCTATTGATCATCCTTTATCAAATGAGTCTCATATTGAGCTCCTTATTGTAAGACTCTGCTTTAAATACATAATAAAAAGGCCACCATTGAAGGCTAGACTAAGAGACATAGCCTAGGAGGATTGGGTGAACTCCTTATTAAATTTTGTCGTGTTTATGTTTACTTACTGTGATCTCTTACTGTTTCAAGTGTCTGTGTATTTCACAATCTTATCGATCCATTGCACAAGGTAACATAGACACACGCACTAGCACATGAGTTTGTAATACCTTCATTATTTTCCTGAGGTCACCTAAGGGTGATTTCAGATCAAGTGGTATCAGAGCTATAGGTTGTTAATGTTAGACAAGCTTATGTCGGATTTAGCTATTGAATGTTAACTAGATCAAAGCTCAAATTAGGAGAAGGAGAGTTGGTCGAAACTAATCCTGAAATTGGAAGAGTCTATCCTCAAAAGACAATGTCGGATGAAATTTTTGTGGGCCCAGACCCTCAATTTATATATAGTTTCTTGGCCATGAGATCCATGGTAGAGGAAATGTATAAGGACTTTAGAAAACATGAAATATTTGAGGGTCCTATCAGCATTGCCATAGTCCGATGGTATCTACTCAATATTCCAGTACAATAATTCAAAATTTCAACTATTTACAAGGAATCTAAGGACTATCACCATGGTCCCTTAGGGCTGCGGTTTGAGTCATAATCATTGAACTCGTCAGAAGATGGATTCTCTCCCAGATATGCCTCCTCCATTATCTTTAGATATTTTTATTCATAGTCTGGCTCGATGGAGTCTTGAGCATCTTAGTACACATCTAAATACAAAATGTCACTTCCTTTTGAAGAGGTTGTTGTTGTAGATGTTGTAGATGCTTTAGAGGACTGTCCTACTTGCAAATTTATTCGATCTTTGTAGGGATGATGGCTCTGGTAGGTTAACTTGAATGGGTCATCTTTCTTTCTCCATCTATTGATGTAAGATGTAGGATTTATCTCAATATCTAAGAAAGAATCTTTATGTGCTTTTGAGAAAGCTAGCATTTGTAGCACTGGTAGTTCTATCCCATCCAACAATTCCCATTTAAAAATCTGGAACATACTAGTAGCTGTTTTAATGTTGTGCTGTACCCAGATTTTGCAGTGATCACTAACACCTTCCTTTTCTTACCATCCGAACTCAAAATTAAATGTTGTGCATACCCTGGTTGATAATAAAAGACTAATCAGACATATGGTATCTGCAGTCCAGTTTCCTGAACTTACTCCAACTGTGATTAGTGCCTTTTGATTCACAGAAAACTTTAAAACAAGACACTTCCATTGCGCTTCGGTCAATTTTTTGATAATATGAATTTTTTTAGCCAATTTTTGCATGGTAAATTCTTTTAACCAGCCCAAATCTCTATTTACTTCATCCTTATTTTCTACAAATGCGGAACTTTATGAAAACTAATTTGCAAAAACCCGTGAAAAGGGATTTGGCTCAATAACATTCCTTATTTATGGGCTATTAAAATCCCATGGTGTAGAAAAGATTTTAATATACTGTAGAGTTCTTTCTACACATTGAGATTTCCTTTCAACCTATTTCTTCTTGCAGTAACTATTCTTGAATTCCAAATCTGTAAAGGGCTCGAAGATTTCTTATTGAGGAAAAGTATCTGAATGCATATAATCTGGATCTCTTCTTTGTAGATATGATTCTTCCATTTCCTTGAACAAATCTGGAATTCTTAAGGTCTGTAAAAACTAGCCAACTTATGTCTTGATGTTAACATCATCAAGTTCCATCATCTTAGCACTTGTAAAGATTTCAGGTGCAAAATCAATACAACCCATAATTTGATAATAATTTAAAGTTTGCAAGACCCAAATCATACATTGAGTATACTGTATGGACCATAAATCATCAAGTGTTCCAAAATATAATTTGACATTCATATTTGGTAAAGAGTATGCTTTTACCAATTTAGGATCCAGTCCAAGAAGTGTACCAATATTCTTTGATTTCCAGGCTTGACATTTTTGAATCCACTGGTTTCTTTGAAGCCTGAGTCCAACTACCTTTTTTATTTCTAGACAAAGATCTTCCACATGCTTCTCGAGAATTTTGAACCTTTTTGCCAAAGTAACAAGATTGTCTGGCTGATCTAGAATATCAAAAATACTTCCTCTGACTTTTGTCCAGCTACGGCCAATTCTATGAGCTTTATTCATTTCCCTGGTAAGAGCATCGGCAATATAGTTAGAATTTCCAGGAATCCATTCTACATCAAAATCATATTGCTCGAACCAAATTTGCCATGATAATAATCTTCCTCTTGCCATCTATCTTGATAATTTTTCTGACAAGAAATATTTAAAATTCATTGAGTCAGTCCTAATCAAGAATTTTCTTGGCGCAAGATACAATTCAAATTTTTGAATGCCTTTAAATATTGCAAGAGTTTCTTTTTCAGCAACAAAATAATTTTTGTGATTGGGGAGTAATTCTCCTAATGCATAGGCGCATAATTCTTCTTCTTTGTTTTCTTCCTTTCTTTGAAAAAGAAGAGCTGCCCAAAAATCATCTGAGGCATCTATTTGTAAAACTAACAATCCTTCTCTTGGAGGCTACAATTTTGGCAGGGACTTACCTTCTTCTTTGAGATTTTTGACAACGACAGTGGCTTGACTAGACCAACCTAATTTTAAATGCTTTCAAATAGGAGTAGTTTTTTCAAATAGGCTGGGAATGTATTTATGAATATAATTTGAAACACCCAAAAATCTCTGAATCATTTTGGTATCTTTGAGTTCATCAGGGAACTCAGCAAGCTTTGTTAGCACATCCGGTTGCATCTGTATATGTCCAACGATTACATGAATTCCAAGGCAATCAATATCATTTTGGAATAATACCATTTTCTTTTCTGACAGGACAATACCATGGGATTGAACTTCTTGAAAAAGTATTTCGAGATGAGCCAAATGTGTTTGTAAATCTAGACTGTGGATTAAAATACCATCAACGTAAGTTATGATAAAATCATACTTACCCAATATAAAATCCATTCTTTTTTGGAAGAAACCAGGAGCATTCTTTAATCCAAATAGAACAACTCTCCATTGGAAAAATCCTGCAGGGCATGCAAATGTTGTCTTATGTTTGTCTGCTTCTTCAATCTGAATCTGGTAATAACCAGATTTCATATCAAATTTACTAAAGATTTTACTCTTCTTAATTTTCTGCATTATTACTTCTTGACGAGGTAAAGGATATTGAAAAATTTGAGTGATTGCATTCAATGGCTTGTAATTAATCACTGCAGACCAAAAATGCAGAACATGAATAATGGGAAACACTCGGTTCAATCAATCTCAACTTCAAGAATTCTTCAATCTGTTTTTTTATTTCTTGTTCATCAGAAGGAGTACAAGGAATTAACTTACCTTTCACTCCATTATCATGCATAGTCACAATTTCTTGCTTAGGGCTCTCCTTTTCCCAAAACATATGAGGGTCTTTTGAGTAGCTTTTAACTAACCGCTGATATACAGATATTTGTTCTTGAGTCCATTGCAGACCTATTGCTGCTTTTTTTTTGTTTTGAGAGCTTCCTTTTCTTGATAAATCTGCAGTACTTTCTTCCAATCTTTGGAATCATTTTTTGGCTTTCTTTTGCTGGTCCTCTTCAGGCTTTCTCTTCTTACTTCAGAGTCTACAAGTTTCAATCTTAGAACAGGGATTGCTTGTTTTTTGAAATTGAAGATAACTTTATCTTCGCTAATGGTCACGGGCAAAACAGAATTAATAAATGGCATACCAAGAATTAAACTGGCAGATGGGTCGTAATGCTGTATGGCAGATATCTTCACAATGTTCCCACTTATTTTTAAAGAGATATTATCCACATAGTGAGTAAGATTAATTGTACCTCCAATTGTTTTTGAAATCATGATATTTTGGAGAGGTTTCCATAATCCTTTAAACAATGATGGTCTTGCAAGATTGTTTGAGCCACCAGTATCAATAAATGCATCAAGATCTATCCAACTATTTCTAACCTACACGGAGATTGGTATATACAAAAGATTATTTGTTTTCAACATTTTCTTCAAAAAATTGTGTTCTATTGGTGGGTCGAATTCAGGAACCGACATTGAAGATGCTTGTCCAATATTTTTCTGATATGGACAAAAAGAGTTTAACTGAGGGAGAATAGGGATAATCTATTTTCCTTTGTCTTTCTCTGGTGGGAGAGACCAACATAAAGATTTTGTTTCACTATTTTCAACACTTTTTGTGTCAGTCTCGAATTCTTCACTGTAATGAAGCTCTTCTTCTTCATCTTCAACTGAAAATTAATCAGTAGAACAATCATAACAAATATTCATTTTTTGAACAGAATTGATTAACTCTTCATCTTCTGAAAAAGAAGCATCAGTTAACATATATACATGATATTTCTTCTTCTAATTGTACGACAGACCAATCATCACAAAATTCTTCAATATCTACACATGCTTTCAATTTACAGGATGTGCTTTTTGGACAAGCATGAGCATAGTGTCCTTCCTGTTTACATATGAAATAGTAGTTGTTTTTAGTTCTCGGTTGTTTCCTCTTCTTTAGAAATCTGAAATTTTTAAAAGGTCTTTTGGGATTTTCAATTTTCTTGGTCTTGAATTTCCCATAACTTTTATGCTTTCTCCTTTTCTTAAATGGTGTCCATCGCAAAGAAGCACAACAAACATTGGCACTAAGAGTTATGTCATGTGCTTGTTTTTACCAATACGGATATTTGACTTTCTCTTTACACCTAAATAAAATATCTATCCAGTAAATCTGATCTATTGTTTTGCTTTGAAGCTCAATATCTTTAGAAATCAAATCTCCTAGATTTCCTGGTAATTTTGACAAAAAAGAAATTTTTTGAACTGAATCATTTGAAAGATTTTCTTGTAAACTTTGGCCATAAAATCTTGACCAAAGGCTTCAAGGTATTTTAGATCTTTCAGTTCCATTCTAGCAAGGTCTATAATTATTTGCTTCTTCTCGTCTATCGGCTCAGGGACAAACTGTGTTTTCAATAGTACCTATAGAGTAGAAGGTCCTGCTGCAATTACTGCTTGTCGTTCTGACTTAGGAGGTCCAATCCACCAGTCGTAAACTATTCCGACCATTCTTTTCTCTGCTAGAATAAATATGGACATATTATCTAGATTTGTAACTACTTGCATTTGGTATAATGCTCTGATCCATATTCGAATTGATTCAGTTGGATTTGTTGCTTTATCCAAATCCAAAATATAATTGCTAGAATTAGAAACAAATAAATCTTCTTCTATTCTAGGATATTTTTGGACTTCTTTAACAAAATTTGCTTTTTGGATTGATGGCATGATAAAAGATGGAAACTTAGAAGCTGCATTTTCAAGAGTCACTATTTCTGCTTTTGTTTTTCTTGGCTGCTCTGGAATAGACTCTATTTTCGATGGTCTGAAAGGTGCTTCAGAGGTGCTAGCTTCTGTTTCTTCTAAATCCAAAAAATTTGGGGTCGACATATCTATAGAAAATTTTGAGCTTTGAGCTACTTTAGATTTTCTTCTTCTTTGCTTTTTTGCATCCTTGCCTCTTTCTCGACTCTTTATTATTGTTGTTCATCATGTAAGAGCTTGAGATTGGCTAGGATGAGCTCATTTTTTGCACCCAGATCATCTATAGCATTTTCATCATAAGAACACCATGTGGTAATATAATTACCAATTTGATACAACTGGTCTAAATTGTTTGTATTTGAGGAGTTGTGTTCAACTAAAGGGGCACAATCAGCTCTTGTAGGAGGTTTCTTTGAGGAGGATGAAGTAGTACATAATTTTGTCTTTGGTGGCCATTTGCATCCTTTTACAAAGTGAAGATTAACATATTGCCATTCTTCAATTGGGGCTATCTAGGATTTAGAAATTCTAAACATCTTATTTAGAGCAGCAACTTCCAAATCATATATTAATCATCAAATTGTGAAATCATTACAATAGTAAAAGCCTTGAGAGTTACAATGGTAATGCAACAATCTCCTTTTGCTCCTATCCTATCATGAATCATGAATCCTTAATTATGAATCTCTTTCTCTAATCTCTGTTTTCATTTAAATAGAGGGAATAGAGAGTAGTACGACAGAGATAATTACAACATGTTTTCTATTACAAAATTGGATTGTCCTCAACAAATTGATATGCAATATCATCTCTAAGATATTTCTCCATCAGCATTCAACAGGAACAGGTCAAATTTGGCATTGCAACTGGCATAATTTGGAAAACGGCCACACAACCAATCTCAGAAAAACATCTTCAGAGAACCTTCAATTTTTCTTAGTACAAGCTAAATTTGGGAAAACGTCTCATCACAAAACTAATGTGGTCTATTTTGAACAAAACCCATGTTTCAGATTTTCTAGATTCTTCTCCATTTGCCCAAACGTTCAATACAAAATCGTCACTTCTTATTCCAGAGGATTTCTGAGTTGGCACATTTAATGATCAAATCTTCAATCTGGAAATTATCTTGGAGGCTAAAAATGGTGAGTAATGTTACAACCAGTTTATTAATAAGTCATCATTGATAAAATCATGTATAATCATCAAATTATTAAAAATAAAGGAGAATAAATAACAATTTTCCATAAGAGCATAAATCATTATAAGATGGAATTATATGATAAATCATGATAAATGACATGATAAAGAAGAGTAGAGATGGGTGGAATAGGCATTCAAAAGTGATAATAATAATGAAATATTACTGGTTCAACACATATGAAGCCTCAATGCTATTGACTAGTAGAGGGAGCTGCTCATAGTTCCAGATCAACATCTGAATTCGTGCTTTGTCTAGGTCAACTTCTAGCCTCATCCTCTTGTGCAAGTAAAGTGAGTCTACCTTATACCTCATTGTTCATTCTTGCATGTGTGAAATAATAGTGTGAATGTGTTTCATATTTTGGACTATCTATGCGCACTGCTACTAGAAGATATATACATGGACAAATGCTTTGTGCACGGTGACAAATCTTCTATAAATTGTATACATAGTGGCCTCCAAATTTGATATCTTTGCCACTATTTCTTCCTTTATCTCTATCATGGAACATCCTCTAAACTGTTTTGTCATCTTCCTAGCATCTTGCAAGTCCTTCACCATTCAATCATTATTTGTTATCAATGACTTGACCCTTGAACTTGTAGGTTCTGCATAGGCCTCAGAAGCCTCGGCCATGGAAACTATATGTATTCTAACATCTGGTACAATCACCCTTTGTTCTATGTGTGCAGGTGTTGTATGATCATTCAAGAGATGCTTTCTTCATGTCTTTACAATCCTTTATTGTGATTAGTCAAATTTCAAATTGTACACATCTATCTCCATATCATCATCAAGGAGAACAACTTCTCCTTTCTCACTCAGGATTGGTTTTCATTTTGGAGGTGGTGGAGATTGTGGTGCGACCTTGGATTTCGTCGGCATGAGATTGGTGTCTTGGTCCTGTAACTCCTTTTATGTCCCCATGTCTGTTGCATCAACCAATTGCTAAACCTAGTTAGAAAGTTCCTAAACCTGCACCTGCTCACTCTCTTCTTCATGTATTGGTTGCTCTACTTCTTCAACCTGTATATGCATAGTTTTCTTTATCAGTGCACCTTGGCCTTCTTCCTATTTATGTTTCTCTCTTTCTTCCTTTTCTCTCCTTGTAAGCTCATGTTTTGCTTTTAGCTTCTTCTTTGTCTCTTGCAATCTCCTCTCTATATCTTCCAACCTTTTTGTATTTCTCTTATTCCGCTCCACTCTCCTTTTACAGTATCATCTCTTCGCATCTATCTCTAAATATAATCTCTAACAACTCGATCTTCTTCGAAATTGTAGCCTTTCTCAGCGTCCCTGCTCTTGACAATCTTCTTCTTGCCTTTGTCTTGTGTCGGTCTGGTGCTCATTGTTGATGTTGTTGTTTCTTTCTGGGGTGTTGATGTATGTAGTGTTTCTTTCCATTCTACAACCATGCTGACCGTTCATTGAGCCTAGAGGAGTTATAGAAATACCTCAAAGGATCTTCCTCTAGCCATTGACATGCCCCATGGATCCATGGGTAGTACACTTTCACAAAGTGGCTCTTGCATATGTAGTGGGTATCATACGAATTCAAACTCTTGGTGCCAAAGGCAAACTTCTTCATGTCTTTGACCTCGACATACACATATTTCAAGGTAGGGATATCGTAAAACCAAATCCACAAAGGAAGAGTTGGCCATGGTGCCTTATTCCTCCTATGCAGTCATGCTGATAACCCTATGGAGATGTGATATGCAACCCTTTGCATGACGATATTTTATGTGAAAAACCTCGATAGCTCATGCGAAGGGTTCTCCACACTGAACATCCTGATGAAGGTTCCATTGGGTGAGGCATACCAATAACAAATGTTAAGAAATTCTTGCATCGCTTCGTGGGACATGAAAGGTGGATCACTGTCGAATATCATCCTGTACAATAGGGCAATGGAGTGGTCAAACAACCTCACCATGACTCCTCGGTAGCTTCACTTATAGAGAAACTTGTAATAAATGTTTCAGCTGAAGAGCCAACATGTATGAATAGGCCTTCCTTCATTTTCCAGCTGATCTAATAAAACAACTATTTGGAACGGGTTCTCCCAAGGACATTTTAGGGTCTAAAAGCCCATGTTCTGGGACAATTTTGTAATAAAGTTGTAAAGTCTCCACATTTTGTGTTCGCGGACAGCAAAGGTGTAAAGAGTCATAAAGGGTTGTCCGCCCTTATTTTGTAATGTGCAAAGTCGATTATAAAGATCCACCCATGGTCTATGATAGATAGCGAATAATGAAGTGAAGAGTCTTGGTAGAGCCGTCTTAGTGTTTTGGGTCTTTTCGTAGGTAGAGGTTCTACAGCTGAGTGCATAGAGGCCTAGGGTGTAAGTTGGTAGCTAAGTGCATGGACCCTTGCAACTATGTGTGTAGGGCGGATAGAGTCTGTATTAATTTGAAGATATTGCTAAAGAGAAGTATTCTGCAAATTATGTGTATTCATTTCTTGTTAATGCATATGGTTATATTGCATTTTGGGTTTAATTTACAATGTTTATGTGATGCGCGAATACATGTGATTATATTGGTTAATTGAATGTAAGTAATAATATCTGTTTATGTGGCACTAACTGTGGTTGATTAGTAAGATAAGTAAAGCACTTGAGATAGCTTGGGAACCTGTACAATAAATTGTCATAGCAGCATAGAAGCACCTGGATCATGGGTTAAGATTACGTGAAGGTAAATCATACACCTTTGCGGAGGTCTTGAAGGGCGGAATAGAGGGTAGACTAATAGAACCCTAAAGCTTAGTGACTTGCATGAAAGTAGGAGCAGAGGGTATAAACCAACATCATGACCATCTCAATGTGTAGAAACTTGGTTCCATCATCCCCCCATACTAATTTGGGTGAGACTTCGGTCTGTGCTCCATGCACTGATGCCAAAAGGGCCATTATGGTAGGGATTATTTTGGCTAACTAACGTTGAACCTGGGTTAGGCCCCACAAAGCCAACAAATGGTTACGTTTTTGAGACCGGGATCTACATAAGAGATGTGTGATGTCGTATCACTGGAATCCAACTAAGAAAGAGGTTGATGACTGGTTGGATAGGAGGATCAATGAATTCATGGTGCATGAGAATAGAAATGAGTGGCTGAGAAAGGAATAGTGGCTGGAAAGGTACCTATATATAGAAATCCATGACATATTTTTATGTTCCTTTCTAGTTCAGTTATACGAGTGGATCACGAAGCTAGCGGATAACCAAGGAAGGTGGAGGCTTGACAGTCCTATTGTTTGGACCCCAGAGTTAGTACAAATACTAGAAACCTCTGAGGGTAATATCACCCATGTTGTCAATCATTAGCTTGATCACATCATATGAGGATTCATGACTGAATTCACGGTTGATACCTTAGTTAGTTACAATGAGGTGGAGAGGCTCTTTTTCAAAGGTCTGTGATGTAATTACTTGAATTCTTTAAATACTTGAAAAACGGGTTATGTAGCTACCTCAATGTTTGGGGCTATATGAAGTGGAAATACTTACAGGAACGAAGGAAGAAAGTGTCCTGAATATATCCCACTAATTTCACCTCTGTTGGGTGATGAAGAGGGAGTAGTGCATGCTTCTCTGTAAAGTGGAGTTTAGTTCAGAAAATAGGGATTCCCGCGATTGCCACCTCCAACTACACCACCTACAAATTCATTACCATCACCTACGACTTCGCCCATACCACCAACTCCACCGCAGTTCAACATGGAAAATTCAATGAAGGTGCCTTTGTTTAAAGGCTTGGGAAATTAGGACCAAGACCAATTTTTGGTTCATCATGAAAGTTGTATGGGAAGGTCAGGGCATCACAAATGAACACATGAAGAAGGAAACATTGGGTAGTGCTTTGCAGGATCGTGCAATAAGTTGGTACATCAAGTACTCTAATGATAACCCAAGCACTGGGTTGGGAGAAATCCAGACCGCGATGAATAAAGAGTTTAGTAGGCCTAAATGCAAGGCACATTTGATTGTGGGGTTCAAGGAAATCATGATGAAACTAGATGAGACACCTTTGGAATTAGATAAGATATTAGAGTGTAAAATCCGCCAAGCCAGTATGAATTTAATAGATGGACAATACCGTGAATGGTTCATGGCTTAGCTCCTGCCTCACCTAAGGGTTGTATTGTCACAACAGAAGATTACAAATCATGCAGAGGCCCTGGATATTTCCATAAGATTGCATGAAACACTGATGCAATATCTAAATCTAGGGGTTTAGTAGATCAATGTGCAGTTGCAAAATCATTTCCTGGAAATGCAATGTTTGAAGTAGGAAAGGACAATTCGACCGGAGGTGTGCGAGGAACTATGGCGCCTGAAATGTAAAGGTCATGGGCATGACAAAGACCACTGCCCGGTCATTGTGAACTATATTGCAAGAGGAGGAATAATGCCTTTGAGGCTGGAAGCCAAAGCAGGACCAAGCGTGGGGCCTGCGTTGTGGTGCACTATATGTCAAGTAGCAAGAAAACATAAAATTCATAATTTCCATTTGCTGCAGAAGTTTATACAAACACCGCAACAACTGCTATACAACTTTTGCAGGTTGATAGGGCATGATGAGTGCACCTTCCAAAGTTGTGAATTGATGATGAATAGAACACTTGCCTATAGAGTCCAGGCAGAGACGCAGGCTCCTGACCAAAGTGCTGGGATGGCGCGAATAGGATTTCAGGGGCACAGATGAGGCCGAGACGGAGGAGGACTTGACAGAAGTTGGGGACAACTAATCTGTTACAATTATGGAGGACCATAGCACTATGCCCATGAATACACTAACCTGACATGTCTATCATGCAAACAGTGTACTCAGTTTGATCATGAGATAGAGGACTGTCCTATGCTGATAGTGAGTATATGTGACAAAGGGGTGCTACTACCTCATATGACTCAACTCCTATAGATGATGAGGGTTGAGCCTTGCGAGGAGGATCTGAATGTGATTATAGTGCTCTGAAGTGGAATTGCAATGGGCGACGATAAGGGGAAACAACCCAAAGACAACGCATGGATTCACAAAGCTTCGATGAAGGAGGCTGAATTTGATTTGGAGCACACACGTGAACCATTCATGGAAGCAAAGAACCGCTTTCATGAAACCTCTACCTCAGGGAGCAGGGATAATCTTGATCAAGAAATGGACCCTTCTATGCTTATGACCTTTCTACAAACCTACATGAAGTGGTTGCATGATAGAAAGGTTGTGAAAGGGTTACAGGAGCTTATAAATAGATGCGCCGAAAACACTTAATCGTGCATGGTATGAAATATTGGTAAGAATAAATCAAGGACAGGACGAGAGATGAGACTAACTATGTAGATAGTGGAATAAGAAATGGATCAGGTTATTTTGGAGCTAGGGGTCAAACGTGAACATTTTACCAAAGAATACTTGGGAGAAGATGGGAAGACTTGCACTGCAGTGGTCTCTGATTCAGTTAAGGATGGTAAATCAGTAGAAGATGATCCCCATGGGATGGCTGCAAGGAGTAACTGTAGATATTGAAGGCGTGAGTGCATTGGCTAACTTTGAAATGATAGAAATTATGGATTATAGCAACCCCTACCTATGCTCCACGACATTTATTAGGATACTGATATGAATGGGG
This sequence comes from Pinus taeda, assembly GCA_000404065.3. Classification (NCBI taxonomy): domain Eukaryota; kingdom Viridiplantae; phylum Streptophyta; class Pinopsida; order Pinales; family Pinaceae; genus Pinus; species Pinus taeda. The sequence goes on from APFE030379605.1 coordinate 95,788, forward strand.
TAATCAACCTAAAGAAGAGAAAGATGATATTTGAAAAGAAATCACTTCATGTAATAGTACCCCTAGATCCTGCTGAAGGATATCTCTATACAAACTAGTCCGTGATTATGAGAGCGATGATGATTTGGACTACATATATAAGATAACAATGTGAGACCAAGATTGGGTGAATCTGATAGTGGATAGATAGATTACATGGGATTGCGAGAGTTCTTTCACCTTATGGTGAAGTAAAATTATAAGTGCGGACACGAATGAATTCCTCTAGCCCAATGATCGGTCTAGCCACAATAGATACATTATACAAAATATTTCCTTAGGTTAGAACCAGATAAGAGGGCCTACCTCTTAGTCTTATTTTCCTATTTGATGATGTCCTTTCTTGCTCGCTCCAGCTATCTCTTGCTTCCTTCTTCAAGCACCTGAAACAAGTAAACAACAACAAACAACAAATATAACAATAGACAAATTATAATTCAACCTACTTAACAAGTCAACAAACATTAAGCCATGAATGTATAATATAACAAAATATGTAGGAAATCAATTGATAGTTGCATGTATTAATATCAAAGAGAGATTACAACCATTTTTCTTGACGTTGTAGTCCTCCTCTGACAAGACTAGGTTCCTAGACAATTCTGCTAGCATTCTATGATGGCCTCAATCAACAATAATTTTAAGGCTCTTCCTTTTAACCTTCACTCCAAACCAAATCACACTTCTCCCTCACACAACTAAATAGCTACAACTAGTAATATCTTGTTTGTCTACTCCAAACAAAAATAGCATCAACACTCAGCCGAGAACTAACACTAGGACTAGCTTGTGCTTAGGAAGAAGGGAGGTTGATATAAAAAAATGGATGGGAGATGGATCCTATTATCATGGGAGAAGGTCTTATCCCTTGAGGTAGTTCCATATTATAGGGGAAAGGAGCCCAAACTATCATCCTCGACCCCATATGGAAAAGCCATTTACCAAACTTCCATTACGAAGCTTCTAGAGCTGGAAGCTTTGACTCCTAATTTAAAAAACTTTCCATAATAGGATCGGCGTGACTGGAACACAAATCAGCTGCTCCGATCGGCGTGGGGGATAGTGCTAATCTCTGCACATCATCACGGTGGATACAATGGCCATTAGCACCGATCTTGTAAACTAGGTAAAACAAAAGTCTTAGGGGAAATGTTGCAAAAGGGAATTTATCTGCTCAAGAAGAGGGACACAATGAGATTTTCTTCATGAAAGCAAAGAATGCGGGGTTTAATGTGGAGGTCCTCCAGGGTCAAGGAATGAGGAGTACAGGGACAGTGACAAAATGTTGTGTAACAGATGTCCCCTAAAGCATGAAGGTCGAGTTGGAGTGAGGGTTGAAATGCTTTATAAATTAGTGCGGGGAACCAGTCTGCCATCGGAAATCCTGCAAGAAAGTATAGATAAATATACATAAACTGAGCTCTCTATAATATGATACATGAATTGCGGCATGGACGCAACCATATGTCAAAGAGGATCATAACAAAACCAAGGTATGGTCGCAGCCATCCAATAATGAGAAGGATGACATATGATAACTCATGGTTTGGGCACAACCAGCCATCCAGAGAGACATGTATATCAACATAACCATGTCACATCATAACAAACTAGTTGTGATGTATCATTAGCTTTGACACATAATCAAGTTTTGACATAGAATTGAGCCTCGACATAGGGTTGAGCTCCAACAGAAGACCAGTAGTTAGGAAATCAAGGAGGTACCTTAAAGTCTTTTATTCAGACTTGTATGAAATAATCAAGAGATCAAAAGGCTATAGAAGGGCTTCAACAGTTGATGGATTTTTGTGCATCAAAAGAAACACCACAAAGTGAGATGCGTGCAATGAATAATTTTAATCGAAAGAAGAGAACTAGAAGGGAAATGAGGTTTAGTGCCCAGATAGGAGAATATGATATGGATCAAGTTATTCTAGATCTGGGATTTGATGCTAATGTTTTGACAAAGAAAACATGGGAATTAATGGGTAAGTCAAAGCTACAGTGGTCACCTATTCAATTAACGATGGAAAATCAACAAAAGATCTTCCACTTAGGAAGCCTACCAAGTGTAACTGTGAATATTAAATGAGTTCACACTATTGTTTACTTTGAAGTAATAGAGATCATTGATGATAGTAACCCTTATGCTGCATTTCTTGGACTTGACTAGGAATATAATAATATGGCCATAGTTATTCTGAAGAAGAAGCATATGATATTTGAAGGAAGCAATATGAGAGTAATTTCTCCCTTAGATCCATTAGAAGGAGTAAGATACACAAAAGGAGTCAAATATTGCTAGCCTTGGATATAGCCCTGAAAGCTACTCTTGCTATATGGTGCAGTGCACAAAAGAAGAATATAGAAGGTTGGAAAGAATGTTGAAGATTGACGTGGATAAGATTTGGCCAGGTAAAAACAGAGGTGGAGTTGAAATATGATGGTGAAACTAGTCCAAGGGGGCATATATGGTTATGTAATATAAGAAAGAGAATCCACAAAAAGAATGGGTACATGGGTTCATTCATACATTGGGGACAATTCCTCAGAATTGGTACCTGGAAATAGAGCTTTGAAATGGTACTGCAAGCTGGGAAGATATGGTTGATGGGTTTATATTGAATTTTAGCTTTGAGGATGATTTCCCATACTTAAATTCATCCCTTGAAACAACTAAGACGAATATATTTGACAATACAACTCCAAGGACATGGCAACAACTTGATTAGGCCACATAAATAGAACATGCACTAGAATTATATAACCTTCTTGTAGAAGCAGCAGAAGAAGAAGATCCTTACAACATTGACATAGAAGAATAATAAGGATGTTGTGAAGTCAATGGACCTGAGCTAGAGATACTAGATATAGAATCCAAGTAAAAAAAGAAGAAGATAAATGTAGGATCATAAGAGGAACCGAAGTTTGCAACCATAGGAGATTATTGGGATGAAGGAACAGTACGAAAGGTTACAAAATTGCTTCATGAATATCAGGATTTGTTTCCCTCTAAGTTTCTAGAAATGAAGGGTATATTAGGACAATTAGGAGTTATGAATATCCCCCTTAAGCCTGATACAAAGTGAGTCAAGCAAATACCTTGTAGATTGAATATGAAGTATAAGGAGAACGAAAAAGTTGAGTTGGATAAGATGATAGCAGAAGGAGTTATTGAACCTATGGAAGCTTTCAATAATATTTTGTAGAATACATTTACTAAGGTATGTAATGTGAATAGATATTACTAGGACCTTAGGATTTCAACATTATTATGGGATCATATGACTACATGCAACACGTTGACAAGTCAGACACCCTTCAGGTTGGTTTATGGGAAATAAGTTATAATGCCCATGGAATACATTATCCCTAGCCTAAGGATTGAAATGTTTACAAATATGGGAGACCCTAACATTATGGATGAAAGAATGTCACAGTCAATTTCTTTGGAAGAAGACAAATTTATAGCACGATTCCATGAGAAAGTACAAAAAGCAAGGGAAAAGGCCTGGCATGATAAGAATGTTAAGCAAAATAAGTTCTAGGTAGAAGACCTTATTCTCCTTTATGACAGTAAGTTTGTGAAGTTCCCAGGAAAATTGAAAATGCATTGGTTAGGCCCATATGTTATCAAGTATATTGCTGATGGAGGCACAATTCAGTTAGTGAAGTTAAATGGAGAACCAATCTAGGCAAAAGTAAATGGAAGTAGAATGAAGTTGTACAAGGACAACCCTGCCCCTACAACTTCACTCTGAGGAAGAAAAGAGAAAAGTCTTAGTGCCACCTGTAGTTGGAAGTGGGCACTGAACTACAAAATATGTTGTAGAGAGCTTCGGTGTAGAAAGTGCTTTGCTACAATATAGATTGTGTCAAAGTACATAGGAGATGTGACATAAGACAGATGTTTTCTACACTATGGGATTTGTCAAAGTTCGCTAGAAAACAGAAATATGACCTTTAAAAGGAAAACATACGTGAAAAGTTGCATTTATTAGGATAGATTGGCAAGATCTAAGGATATATATTCAATTAATGAACAAAATCTAGAAAAAATCCAATATAATGATGGGGTTAGAATTTCAAACTTGTTATTAAAATTCGTCCCTCAGAATGAACACTTTGTTGAATTGAGAATTCTAGTACTAATAGTGTGAAGAAATTGCAGAGAACTTTTGTATGAGCATCCTCTCAAATGAAGAATTTGTGAATATATTTGAAGAGAGAGGCATAGAAGGATTCATGGGAGAACCCACCACAGCAATCGCTTGTATGCCCACAACATCAGCTGAGATGCCTACAGTAGCATCAACTACAACAACATCAACCGCAACAACATCAAGACAAAACAATAGAGATCGTCAAGGAAGAAACCAACCAAGGAAGAGAGAAATAAGAAGAAACAGGATCCGCAATTTGTAAAACTTCAACAAAAGCACTATCAAGTTAGAGATAGTGAGGAAGAGGCAGAGCATGTAGAGCATATGGAAATAGAGGGAATAACATTTTTGCTTCTACCACCATTGTTGGCTTTTTGGGGCTTGGCCCAGGTTCGGAAGTGTTTTAGCCAATCAAATCCTGCACTACTGGCACTTTTGGAAATAGGCCATGGAGTGCGGAGTGAAGTCTCACCTGAGGTAGTAGGGGGGGGGTACTGGAGCCAGGTTTCCGCACCCTTGGGATGCCTTGATGTGGTTTGGATGGGTTGCGAACTGATCTGCGGCCTCGCACCACTCTGCACTATTGTCAGGCTTTCGCATAGATCCACGCTATTCCATTTTATTATTAATTAGTTTATTACAGATCTGATCTCCTTCCTACAGTCTTTAAGCAATCAATTAGCAATACTAACCAGTGCGCGCAATCATGAATAAGAATAATTTCATAACATAAGCAAACAAATATATTCGCAATAAAACACACAACTGATTCATAAACTCTTATCTTTATTTATCTTCTATCAATACAACCAGGTCCTCCCTGCACACTCAGCTGCAAGGGTTCACGCACATAGCTGTAGACTCTACCAAGCGTTTGGGCACCTAACTGCATAGCCACTATCTATCTACTAACACCCTTGACTTAGACTTACAGACGCATAGAGAATATTGCCTTCATAAACCCATAACATTCAATATCAAACCAAAAAACTGACTTCTAACCTTAGATCCTTGCTCTATTTATATGTTCCCATGGTTCGCGGACCATGGGTAGGCCAACTCAATTTCTATTTTCTTACATTATTTTTGGGCAGAAAACCCTTTGACTTGACTCATTAAAATTTGTGCTCCACACACCTGGTGGAGCCTTTACCATACTATTACCCAAAATTGTGGGTTTTAGGCACCAAAACCATTACGTGGGGCCTCCGTTACCCAACAGGCCCCCAACACAATCATCGTGACTCATCCCGAGTCACTTGGCTGGTGCGCCAATCTTTGAATGGAGGTCATTCAACAACTTCTGTGCTTCACTTACACTCACCACAAAGTCCGCTGCCATATGTTGTACACATTCTACACGAGCCACCAATGTATCAGTATCAGTTTCAGTTGCTTGTCCAGGTTCATATACTACCTGCATGTGTTCTACCTTTCACTTGATGGTGTTGGAAACGACGAATGCTACATCAAGCTAAGGTTGGTTGCATTCTTTAGTAGATTCTTGCTTCTGCTAAGCGACATCAACTTGTATCTTGAGAGCTTGGGACTCCCTCATCTTGGCCAAGTGCTGCGTAAGAGAAACCATCTGTGCGGTCCCCCTGCCATTATCATAGGCTAGTTGTAACTCCCTTGGTTATGTTTCCAACCACTATATGGTTGGATCTTCCTGTAGTGAAGTGACCGTAATAAGTGATTGGTCCAACAAGCCAGCACACTCCTACATGGCATGTGCTATTGTTTCTCGCCCGGACTAAATGATGCCTTTCCACTATGTGACCTCCGGTGGTGTAGAGGGCTGTAATTTCAGTTTTAGTTCTATGATCTGCAAGCTGAGGGCAAACTGGATCCTTACTGCTTTGTCCTTTTCTTTGTGGAACCCACTCGCCAACTTGTGGATCCATATGCTGATAGGTAAATTTGCCACAATCTCGAGCTCAGGGGCACGACAACACACTTCCCCCAAAATTTTCTCCAACTACCAATTTTTTGCAACTGCTTCATCATGTTGGAGGCTCAACTACTCAATGTTAGTTCGTTGCTCACTGAGTACCTACACCGCATGTCCTTCCCTAGTGCAAAGCTTCGTTGTTATGTCATCTTGAAGCTAGTATAAGCTCTCGTGGGGGAGGGCAACCAAATTTAATCCAAGCCCCATAAGCCGACCTATGACAGCTCTATCTGTCATGTTGTCTATTGTTAATCCTTTTTCTAAGAGTGTGACAACATTAGCCATTTTGGCCTGTAGCAGCTGCTCAGTTGTTGACATACCTGTAGCTCTATGGGTAGAGACTATTCCCAACTACGAGGCCCGTGCTCCAAATTCCTATAGCTGCACACTTAGCACTCCCAACACAGTCTTCTGCTCTGTCATGGCCCCATTGAGCATCTCTCGAGTGACTTATGGAATTGTATCGCCTATGTCATATAGGTCACCTTCGGTCAATGTCATAAGTTCCCCCTCCAACTTAGACGCCTTGGTCTTCTTCCATGACTTCAACTGTTCTGTCACATGTGGTTGTTTTAAGGGCGAATAGGTGGTGGATGGCATTGCTCCTTCCATCAATGTATCCCTTTCCAGATCTGTGGTTACCTTCGGGTCACTTTCTTCCTCTATCATAGTAGCCCCTCCTACTATTTCCTTGCCTGTGGAAGCCTGCGCTACCTCTCGGGCCGCCCTTACTTCTGCAGCGTGCTATTCATTCCACTTTTTTTGGGCGAAGAGCTTGGCCTTAACCTTCTATTTTTGGATGGTCGTATCATCGCTACCTACTGCATCTCATCCGTACCACTCTGGTGGCTAGGTATCCAACACCACAAAAATAGCATCGTTGATGGCAATGAAGGGAAGTGTGGTCCACGTCTACTCTAGATCCTTGCACAACCGAATGTATACATGGTGCGTATCTACCTTAAACTTGGCTACATTCTTCACACTATCATATATGGGGTTGTTGGTTGATCCATTATCGTATGCTCGCATCCATCGGTATCTAGAAAATCTTGACTTCTTAGATTCTTGTGGTGTCCTTTGTCACCCAAAGTGACGTGTATTTTGCAGCCTCTGGCCAATCCTAGTCCAGGGAAGGAAACTGACTATCCTCAGATAATTCACTTGTAACCAATAGGATGGATAAAAGCAACCACACAAAGTGGAAGGTCTTACCCTCCTCCTCGACCTCCCTGTAGTTTGTCAGGAATTCATCATATAGGAACTGTGCCCAATTGAGCCATTCCCTTTCTGCGCATTACTTAGCTAACGCAATGACCATTGTTGGGACCTCGTTGCCTTGGCATTTCCTCATCGCTTTTCGTGCCAGCAACTGGGTAGTAATGCAGACCCCTTTATCCTGAATACTAGCAATAACATACCATCTCTTCTTTTTCTCCAATTTGTATTTCTTTTTCAGGGCTTCCATCATCGTCAAATCGTCACTCATACAAACTATTTTCATGGGGTCCCTTCCTTCACAAGGAAGCCGAGAGATCTTATGAATGAGATCTGCTATGATGGGGATGGGTTTGTCTATCCATACGTACCCATTGTGTACCAGGTAGAGCAGTTTCCCAATGACCAATATTGTAATGGGGGGCCAATGAAAATGTGGAATTGATAGGAGGCAAAGTATTCCAGCCTCCTCCACCTTTCACAACCATTCCTATGGCTATAGTGTTGTAACAGCTCCCTCTGTGCTTTGCTCCATCAGTTCACTAGTTTCTAAATGGGGAAACTTCTTAGTATCCACAAGGTCCCAAACTTCAAATTTCATAGTAGGGATGCAGCCAGTTTCCGTTCCTTAGAACATAACCCCTTTAGGGAGAGACGCGGTGATGAGTGTGCTATCAAGGACATCCAAATATTTAGGTACCTTGGACCTCCCTTTCCTTGGAGGAACATAATTAGGCCACTTTACTGGAGCCCGTACTAGCTAGATATCTTCTCCCATTGCTTCTTTTGGTTCTATTTCTTTGAAAAAGGTCGGGGGATCATCTTCCTCTTCATTTCTCTCAATAGTAATAGTTTTTCCCTTTTCCTCCATCGACAATTTGCAGAATCGCAGATTTCACAGAGACATCCGGACCACTCCTACTACCTGTGAGTTCTTCTTGGTTCGCAGCATCAGGGGTAATTTAGGGTTCTCAGTTGTACTCCCTCCCTGTGGCGGAGGGTTTTGCATCGCCTCCTTGGTTATGGATGACATATTAATTAAGGTCTCCTGCATATCCTTCGGCAATGCTTGAAACCACAAACTCTCTCTCAGGAGTGCCTCATCCATCTTGTTCCTGTTTTCTTGATAACGACATGACTTAATATGCAAGGTGCCAAGGGTTGTTTGGTGACAAGCCATCTGTGCTTTATATGCATCTTTGAATTCAAATTTAACCGTTCCCTCCATTTGTGGCTCATTAATGCGATTTTGGCGTCAAATCTATTCAGCCCTGTGTCTTAATTCCTCGTCGCCTGCTCCTTGGTGTCTTAAATGGGACATCTTTTCATGAACAGTATCTACAATTGTCACCTTCTGTCCTTCCCATGCGGCAGCGCAGTCCCTGGTACGTGGACGTGTTCTGTGCTTCCTACAGGTCCTGCACACCACATCTGAACCACACAACCATCCTATAGACTTCTTTATGGTCCTGTGCCCTGTTCCAACTGCATGGGGCGTTGAGACTTGGATTCCTACAGAGAGTCAGGTTGTCACACCCATCATGCAAGACTTCCTCTTCCCTACTAGGCGGGGCTGCGGGCACCCTTCGCGTACCTTTGACTCAAGTAGCGAGTCGCGTTCTGTGCTCCCTCATCTAGTAGGGTGCAGTCCCAACCATGATAGCAGGGTTACGGCTCGTTGTAGTATCGAGGGAGGGCCGACCAGGTCCGGTCCCTTTATTTTCACATTCGCATGGCCTGTTTGTGTGACTTCGATTCTTATTTTTCCAATTTCTTTGTCCAACCTCGCACTTTTCCTCCCTAGCCTTACCCCTTCTTCCGCAATATCATGAAGTCTCAAGCTACCGTACCAAATGGCTTCCTGCAACTATCAGATCCTTTTATTTGGGCCCTTTCACTTAGTTTGAACTATAGGGGCAGTGGTCGGGGAAATTCTCTTTACTTTTCTCATGTCATTGCATCTGACTGCGGATAGAGTTATATTTGCACACCCTACTTTGTTTATCGTCTTATTGGCCTAGCAAACCCCTGTTACACGCATATTTAATTGGGGCGATGGTTGTACAACATATAGTCGTACCCTCCGTCATGGATGGGTGTCTAAACTGCTTCATCATGGCTATCTTGGATGCATTCGCCACGGAGGTCCTCTAACTAGTACTTGAATCTGCCTTCTACCTTCATGCCCATTCCACCTCATTTTCCTATGTGCATGCGAGATTGGTGTGGTTGTCACATGTAGTGCTCCTTCCGGTGCACCCTGACACTTCTGCTCTACGATTGAAGTTCCACAGTGGTTGACAAAGTCATCCCCATTTGTTGCGTCATCATCCATTGGTCATTTCCTTACCTCGGTTTTCACGCATTGCAGTGATCTAATCGTTAGGTCACAGTTAGGAATTTTGACTTCATGCAATCGGTTATGCCATTTTTGTATCTCCTCATCTGAATCCGATGTGCAGGAACTATCACACTCCCATGAGATTCTCTCATCCGTTGTGGGATTCACCTAATCTTGGTCTTGCGCTATTATCTGGTAAATGCAGTCTAGTTCATTGTCACTGTCCTCGTCATGCACTAGTTCTATGTAGCGCGCTCCTTCGGCTGGGTCCAGTGGAACTATAACACGGAGTGACTTTTTCTTGAACGTCATCTTTCGTATTTTTAAGTTGATGACCCCATTCATGTCCATAGCTCAATCTATTCCTAGCAACACAGGGTAGGGATTACAGTCATCAACAATTTCTATTACCTCAAAGTCTGTCAGCATGCTTATGCCTTCAATGTCCATTGTCACCCCTTGCAATCTTCTCATTGGTAAGATCTTTTATTGGTTGGCCATTCATAGTTGAATAGGAGACCACTGTAGTGCGGGCTTGCCCATGCATTCCAATGTTTGCTTGGGAAATACATTCGCATCTGACCCCAAATCCAGGATGACCTATTCCATCTCATACTCACCAGTTTGTGCCATCATTCGCATTTCCTGCCCGGTGCACAAAGCATGTTTTCCAAGTTTTTGGGCTACACGCGGTTCCCCCGATCCTACACACCTAGTGATCAAATATTGTAGTCTCTTAACTTCCTTATTGTTACGTAGCAGCTTCATACATGTCTCTAAAAAGGTAGTAATCATAGAGGGATCCATCCCCGAGTCAATTGGATCCCTACTACCTAGAGTAGAGGCTTTCGTGAAGAACTTCTTTGCTTCCTTAGACGTCCCCTTCACATGTTCCATCTCAAAGTCAATTTCCTATGTAGGAACATTGCGACCCTTCACATCTTCTTTGGGTTGTTTCCTTGCATCTCCCCCTATAGTTGTGCCGCTCCTTAGTACCATATTTACACTGGGGTTCTCTTCGTGTCGTTTAGACCTCATCATTTGGATATTTTGAGTTGGATTAGGCTATAGCACCCCCTTTTCATGCATTTGGGCAATCAACATTGGAAAATCTATCATTTCATGGTCAAACTGCTCACAATATGGACAAGATATTATTGTCGGGTTAGTACAATCGTGAGTGTAGTGCCCCGACCCTTGGCAATTATAACAGATCAACTGTCTACACCCTTGTCTAGGTCCCATTCCTCCTCTCCCTCATCTATATCCTTGGAATCCACCATGTGGCCCTGCGGCTAGGTCAAAACCCTGCATCTCAATCTGCATTCTATAGGCTGGGGTCCTTTCCATCATTAGCTCGTAGGTTCAACACATTCGCTCATTTTAACCCACTGATCTATAGAAGTTGCAATATAGCTGCTGCAGGATCTCCGTATACTTCTATGATAGGTGACAATTGTATGTTGTGTGCTTTCCTCCTACTTAGAAAATCACGCACTAGAGTGCGGGCGCTGCACTTGGCCCAACTTGTACCTCTAGTCTTAATTGCCTCGGCCCTCCTCCCACTAGATAGTTCGTGAATACAGGGTAGTGGTCCTTGTCATGACCTTTGCCTTTATATTTGATACACCACACTTCTTCATGCACCTTCGGTCGGGGCGCCCTATCTTGCTTCAAACATTGCATCTCCAAGCATAGTTTTTGTAGTCGCGCATGGATTTGTTGAACTCCCAACACTGGATCCTATATTGGAGTTTCATGCAACCTCATCGCTATCTCTAATGCTTCAGCTTGGGTTGAGATCTTTTGCTGTGATAGCGCTGTCCTCATATGTGGTGTCAAAGACACCACAAACCACACGCAATGTTGTGCATCTGTTAGCGTCATGTTAGCCTCATGGATTGTACTCTTCAATCTTTGATCTAGATCCCACGGGTTTCACCTAGCAGCATTATGATTTCTTTGAACCTAATGATCGACTACGTCTCTGATTTCGATCAGCTAAATTCTTTGTTCAATGCACCATGGATCGTTGTTATTCCTTCATTCGGGTGATCACTAGAGTACTTTATATACCACGTCAATGCATGATCCTGCACTGTGCTTACCAAGGTATTTGATGTTATCATCCGTAACACCTTGGGCTTCCCATTGTTGGGCCGTGAATACGACCACCTTTTTAACACTTATTTCATCCATTGTTACTTTTATTTATCATGTTATTAATCATGGTTTATCATATAATTCTATTTTATAATGATTTATGCTCTTATGAATGAACATTATCTATTCTCCTTTATTTCTAATAAATTTATGATTATGAATGATTTTATCAATGATAGTTTCAATAAATCAGTTGTAAAATTATTCACCATTTTTAACCTCCAAGATAATTTATAGATTGAAGATTTGACCATTAAATGTGCCAACTCAAAAATTCGTTGGAATAAGAAGTGACATTTTTGCGGTTGAAATTCTGAGCAAATGAAGAAGAATTTGGAAAATCTGGAACATGGGTTTTGTCCAGAACGGACCCATTTAACTTTAATAGAGAACAGTTTGCCAAAATTTTGCTTGTATTGAGAAAAACGTAGGCTTCTTTGAGCACAATTTTCTCATATTTGTTATTACGATCGTCCTCCAAATCTCAGCTGCAAAGCCAAATTCGTCTTGCTCTCGTTGAAAGCTGGATGGAAATATATCTTCTTGTTTTTGGAAATAATCCAATTTTGTAATAGAATCATGTTGTAATTATCTCTATTGTAACTGCTCTCTGCTCTCTCTCTATTTAAATAAAAATAGAGATCAGAGAGGAGAGGGAGAATTGATGAAAAAGGATGGCTAAGAGAATGGAGAATTGAGGATTTAGAATTAGAGATTTAGAATCAAGAATTCATGATAGGATAGGAGGAATAAAGGATTGTTTCATGTTGTAAGTCTCAAAGCTTCAGCTGTTGTAATGATTTCACCATTTAATGATTAATATATGATTTGGGAGTTGTTTTTCATTCATCTCGTCTGAAGTAGCCCAGCAGCATCCGCTGGCGACTAAGGGCCCAGCCTCTGGTGGATTGTGTTGCTGCTGTATATTATCTTTTTGGTTTATCCGTGGTTTTCATTATCAGCTTTATTTTGGTAATCTGGTATGTTCTATTATTTTACATCATGGTTCTGTTATATCTAATTTATTTTCAATTGAGTAATATCGTTCTATGGCATTGTTGTTCTTTTAATCATTGATATAACGTTGTTGATCCTTATAGAATGTATTGTTGTTCAATTACAACGTATCCATGTTGTAACACTCTTTAAATGGTATTACTGATAATCAAATTACCAAGATCAGATTACTATTAAGGTGTGCGTATGTTAAGTTATTATGCATTTTTATTTGGCTTTCAAGCGTTATTCCATATTCTATCATTAATTAGTGTTGTTCTATTTACTGTGTGCTATTCGATTCATCTTTAAAGATAGGGGATTTCCATTTGATTTTCGTAGGATATGATTAACTGCATTTGATTTTGTAGACTAAAGCATTGATGTTTCTTAAACTTAATTGTTGTTACAGTTTCTTGTTTGCTATTGCTTTTCAAGCTTGCTATTCTATTTCTTAGTTTTTGTTCCATTTCATATTTGTTTTTCAATTTTCTGTTATTCACATTATCTTTGCTTTGGTGTGCAGAACAATCTGAAACTGTAGTGGGCATTGGCATTTGGTGTCTAGTCCCCAGATTGATGATCTGTTCTTTGATTACTTTTGGTTACATCAGTTTCCAAAGGGATGAGTTATTGTTACTGGACCCTTGACTGATACATTTCTTATTTTTCCAAATGAATGATTTAGGCTTCAAGGTCTTTTATTGTAAGTATATCTCATTTTGAGCATTCGTTTACTCTTGTATTTTGAGCACTGTACTACATCTTTCATAACATTACTCTTGAGAAAATAGCCACCTTAGACTGAGTACACTCTTGGAATAAAAAGTCGTCCCTGGGTTGACAATTAATGTGAAGGTAATTAGGAGTTAAAAAGACCCTTTTTATCACTCGACATTTTGGCGTCGTTGCCGGGGAGAGTGTAGCCATTTTTAAAAGAGTAGTGTGCATCTGATCAGTGTCTGTTAGGAAAGAATTGGGTATTAAAAACGGAAGGTAAGAACCTATGTACGGAGCATGTAAAAGCCCTGCTCCCCCGCCCGCTTTTCAATAGAAATGTTAAAGAACTTAGAGTAGAAATAGATGTTTGAATTTTTGTGTGAATGACTAGAAAAAAATAGAAATTTTGAAAAATGAATCATATGATTTCACTCAAGTGGTGATGTAAGCCCCACTCATTTCATTAACTAATTGACAGGAACATTTGAAGAAGGAGCCTCTAAGAAACACATGAAAAATATCTTATATTATGGTAAGAAATGGCTCACGTTTCTACTTTTATATTTCCTATCAAAGATCTAGGAGGAGTGACACAAATGCACATAATTCCCCCATCTTTACCAAATTTTCATGGCTTGACAAATGAAGATCCACATACATTCTTATTTGAGTTTGAAATACTTTGTAGAGGATATGATGATTGTACTAATAATCAAAGGTTGAAAGTGTTTCCTCTTACTCTAAAAGGAGCAGCTCTCCAATGGTTCATGAGCCTAGGTGGGAATTGCATCCAAACATGGGAGGACATGAAGAACATATTCTTGAAGAAGTACCAAGAATATTGCAAGGCCAATGAAGATATTTTCGATATGACACAAGTGGAAGATGAAAGCTTGGAGGACTATGTAGATCGATTTCAATACAACCTTCAAAAATTAAAATATAAGCATTTGGAAAAAGAGATCTTAAAAACACTCCTTCTTAAAAGAATCAAAGATGAATTTTTAAAACTCTTAAATTTGATAGGAAAAGGTGATGTTTTTCAGTTGTCATATGATTATATTTATGAATTGTGCATAAGGTATTCAAGAGGAATCTCCAAGGCTGGTAAGAATCCTAGAGATGTTTGTTCTTTGTTTTCCAAATCTGCTACAAGAACAGGAGACATAAGAGCTGAAATCAATGTTTTATTTGAAAATTTTAAAGTTGATTTTATTAGCTCTCTAAATGAAAAATTGGATGTTTTGCAGGTTCAGAAAAATCAAGAATTGGATGAAGTGTTTTACCCTCATGACCGAAAGGAGCATCTCATAGATACTCACTCTTCCTTATCTAGGATGGAAGTAGCATATCAGAGAGATGAGGAAGCTATTACAAGGTCAAAACCATGGAAATCATGGCCTACAAGTATCATTCAAGACACTTCTTCTCCATTTTGTTACTTTCATAATCCATTATGGAATATTAATGTGTTAGGGTAGCCATGTCAATCTTAATATAACCACCACCAATCTTGTCTACAAGCTTGGCATGGTTCATCTTATGATTGCATGAATACTCTCCCTCATCTTGTAGCACAAGCACATTCTCCATATTCTCCACCAGCTCTTCCACAACATCCTTCTTGCATATGATATTCATCCACTCAACCCAATCAACCATATCATCAAAATGCGCCATTCCTTACACATTTTCCTGCTCAACTAATTCCACACCCTCACCACAATAAACTAGTACAACATGCTTACAATGTTGAATTTCCAAATTTACCCACCCTTCCCACCCATTCTATCTCACATGCGCCATTAGAGAAAACTTACAATGAGATTCAAAATGTTTCAAATTCAAAAATTGTAGAAACTATGGAAGAAAATGAGGTTTCTTATAGTATGTGTCAACAAGCTATTTTTTAAAGCTCAATAACTTCATGATCTGATGGATATGAGAAATCAAGAAAATAATGCATACATTGAAGATTTGTTTCACTCCATCATTTGTATGCGGCATCACTCTATGCTTCAACAATTTTTGACTCCATCTTTTCAAGGGAAGCTGGCTTCTCATACCCTAATATTCATTAATATGCATTTTTCAAATTTGGGTATGTGTATACATGAAGCCTTGTTTCGAAAATGGCTCCACTGGAGGTACTCATATACGTAGTCATATTCATTTTTCAAATCAAAATAGGTTAGTGTAAAAAATAAAATAAATAAGGGAATAAATAAATGCATTTTGTTTTTTTTTTTTTTTAATGTAAAACTAGTTGTTTTTGTTGCAACATGCTATGCAAATCAACATTGGTGATAATTTTTTTTAATTAATTTGTATATGTAGATGATTTATAATGGAAATAATATTTCTACAGACACTCATATTCACTTTTATCACCAATTTGAAAAAATGCTTGAATATCATATTTTTTGGCTTGCGGGCTTGATGAAATTTCTAGAAAAGAAGTCGGGACAGTCATGTTTTGAGGGACCAAAAGTGAATATTTTAAAAACATATTTCTATCCTAATTAGCCCTTGATTTCTACTTCCGAACCCAATTTGAATCACTCAATTTGGATTTGAAACGAAAAAGTTAGAAACAAAACATTGACAGGATGTCTGGTGGGCAGCTCAAGAACATAGTTGGGACAGTCAGTTTTTGGAGGCCTTAATGTTTGAATTTTTAAAACCTGTTACTATGGTAGATTCCTTTATGAATCTAGTTTACAATGCAATTGGAATCA
This sequence comes from Pinus taeda, assembly GCA_000404065.3. Classification (NCBI taxonomy): domain Eukaryota; kingdom Viridiplantae; phylum Streptophyta; class Pinopsida; order Pinales; family Pinaceae; genus Pinus; species Pinus taeda. Next base: position 112,117 of record APFE030379605.1, read on the forward strand.
CTCATTTTTGATATCGTATGGGGAAGTTATGATTAAACTATTGATTGTCTATCGTAAATCAACACCCTTAAAACAATGTCTTTCCGGCTGTTCCTTACAGTATTTGACCTATCAATTCTTCTTGTCTTCAAAACCTGTTTCTATTCGAGATAATATTTGAATCCAAAATCAAAAGAAATATCTATGCTTAAAACATTACTGTTGGTCTAAACTGGGTAATAAAACATGACTCTGTTATGTAGGTTGTTCTACCTAATATTGACATATCATATCATTGAATTTCTAAAACCTGTTGCTACTAAAGATAAAACTTTGAATTAGCTCTCATTTGCCTTTGAAATCATTCAATTTGGATGAAAAACAAAGAAGTTGTGATTAAAACACAGATGGTTAGTATGGTCGACCACTGCTCTCCCGCAGGTGAGAAATAAATTTTACTTTGTTATTCTCTCAATGGATTTGTTATACAGAGTAACTACTTGTTGTTTTTTTGCATAATTCTTGGATTAGGGGAGCCCGATCACCTCTCTTTCTCCATGATTTAATGTTTTATTGCAGGTAGACACTCGGTTTTTTGCAGGTCCTGGGAAAATAAAGAAGGTCAATTTATGGACGAGTGATTTTTGAAAGAAATTTTAATGAAACAAAAGAATTTCATCGAAGTCATTACCCAACGGATTCATAATAGAAAAAATGAATAATTGATTTCAATTTGAATATTGATGTCTTATCATTGCTGTTGTCACGCGGAATGAGTCGAGGTTGCGGACAAGATCGACCTTCCTAGTATCTACTGATATCTAGTGACAAGCAAGCCAATCAAAAACTATCTTTCTCTAAACATGC